>CM055910.1:41331353-41483853 GCA_029582155.1 Panopea generosa | reverse complement strand
CATAGTAGCAGTCCATTGAAACAATCAGTGATACACCAGCTGACAACATTGTGACAGACCATTGTGACAATTAGTTATGCTGTACTTGACAACATAGCAACAGGCCATTGAAACAATTAATGATACACCAGCTGACAACTTAGTAGCAGACCATTGTGACAATTAGTGATGCTGTAGTTGACAACATAGCAACAGGCCTTTGAAACAATTAATGATACACCAGCTGACAACAAAGTAGCAGATCATTGTGACAATTAGTGATGCTGTAGTTGACAACATAGCAACAGACAATTGAAATAGCATAATTCGCCCAGTCACTGGATTCAAGCTTGTTCGCCTCGTGCATGACAATGCCCCCAGCACACACCTCTGTCTGAGAAAGTTACAGTACTGCCATCCCTTCCCCTTACTCCCCAGACATTGCCACATGTGACTTATTTATCTTTCCCAAATTGAAAAGCTTCCTCTTTGGTCGTAGATATGGGTCACGGCAGGCTCTTGGTTCTGCCGTAAACTAGTGCCTTCGTAGTATACCCCAATCATCCTACCGTGACGTTTTCCGGAAATGGAACCACAGACTGAAAGTATGTATTTCTAGTCGGGGAGAGTACTTTGAGGGTATGAAATGAAGACATTAGCGACTTAGTTAATGGTTTTTATGGTTAGAGGGCATTTCGAACACACTTCCTATATATATGTAAACCAATTGAAGAAGTGATAGATGTTTGCTGAAATTTAAAAATATATATATTATATTTGTCATGGCTGGTTAAAATGGGACGAACGTTACAGCTTCATGACACATACATTATAACTTAAACGATACATCCAGCAATTGTATTCCTCTTGTCGCTCGTTTTCGTAGTCTACGTGTATAGACTATGAATTTTCTTGTTTATATTGTCTAAAGTTGATATGCAAGTCTCTGTGGAGAGTCACGGTTATATGTACAAAGTTGATATACCGGTCTCTGATGAGAGTCATGGTTATATGTACAAAGTTGATATACCGGTCTCTGATGAGAGTCATGGTTATATGTACAAAGTTGATATACCGGTCTCTGTGGAGAGTCATGGTTAAATGTACAAAGGTGATATACCGGTCTCTGATGAGAGTCATGGTTATATGTACAAAGTTGATATACCGGCCTCTGATGAGAGTCATGGTTATATGTACAAAGTTGATATACCGGCCTCTGTGGAGAGTCATGGTTATATGTACAAAGTTGATACACCGGTCTCTGATGAGAGTCATGGTTATATGTACAAAGTTGATATACTGGTCTCTGTGGAGAGTCATGGTTATATGTACAAAGGTGATATACCGGTCTCTGATGAGAGTCATGGTTATATGTACAAAGTTGATATACCGGCCTCTGATGAGAGTCATGGTTATATGTACAAAGTTGATATACCGGCCTCTGTGGAGAGTCATGGTTATATGTACAAAGTTGATATACCGGTCTCTGATGAGAGTCATGGTTATATGTACAAAGGTGATATACCGGTCTCTGATGAGAGTCATGGTTATATGTACAAAGTTGATATACCGGTCTCTGATGAGAGTCATGGTTATATGTACAAAGTTGATATACCGGCCTCTGATGAGAGTCATGGTTATATGTACAAAGTTGATATACCGGTCTCTGTGGAGAGTCACGGTTATATGTACAAAGTTGATACACCGGTCTCTGTGGAGAGTCACGGTTATATGTACAAAGTTGATATACCGGTCTCTGTGGAGAGTCATGGTTATATGTACAAAGTTGATATACCGGTCTCTGTGGAGAGTCATGGTTATATGTACAAAGTTGATATACCGGTCTCTGATGAGAGTCACGGTTATATGTACAAAGTTGATATAACGGACTCTGATGAGAGTCATGGTTATATGTACAAAGTTGATATACCGGTCTCTGTGGAGAGTCACGGTTATATGTACAAAGTTGATATAACGGTCTCTGATGAGAGTCATGGTTATATGTACAAAGTTGATATACCGGTCTCTGTGGAGAGTCACGGTTATATGTACAAAGTTGATATACCGGTCTCTGATGAGAGTCATGGTTATATGTACAAAGTTGATATACCGGTCTCTGATGAGAGTCATGGTTATATGTACAAAGTTGATATACCGGTGTCTGATGAGAGTCATGGTTATATGTACAAAGCTGATATACCGGTCTCTGATGAGAGTCATGGTTATATGTACAAAGCTGATATACCGGTCTCTGATGAGAGTCATGGTTATATGTACAAAGGTGATATACTGGTCTCTGATGAGAGTCATGGTTATATGTACAAAGTTGATATACCGGTTTTGAAGAGAGTCCATAATCGCTTGTCTATGGTTATATGTTCAATGTAAATATACAAATATCTGAGGAGAGTCCATGAACGCATGGCTATGGTTATATGGGTTAAAAATTGATAAACAAGTCGCTGAGGAAAGTCCATGTACGCATTGCTATGGTAATATGTTAAAAATTGATATACAGATCTCTGAGGAGAGTCCGTGAATGCATGTATATGGTTATATGTTCAAAGGTGATATACATGTCTCTGAGGAGAGTATATGAACGCATGTCTATGGTTATATGTTCAAAGGTGATATACATGTTGAGAAGGGTCCATGAACGATTGTCTATGGTTATATCTTCAAATGTGATTTATCGGTCTCTGAGGAGAGTCCATGAACCCTTGTCTATGGTTATATGTTCAAGTTGATATTTCGGTCTCTGATGAGAGTCCATGAACGCCTGTATATGGTAATATGTTCAAAGGTGATATACATATCTCTGAGGAAAGTCCATGAACGCTTGTCTATGGTTATATCTTTAAATGTGATTTATCGATCTCTGAGGAAAGTCCATAAACGCTTGTTTAAGGTTATAAGTTCAAAGGTGATAAACAAGTCTCTGAGGAGAGTCCATGAACGCGTGTCTACGGTTATATGTCAAATGTGATTAAACGGTCTCTGAGGAGAGTCCATGAACGCTTGTCTATGGTTATGGGTTCAAGTTGATATTCCGGTCTCTGAGGAGAGTCCGTCAACGCTTGTTTATGGTTATATGTCCAAAGGTGATAAACAAGTCTCTGAAGTGAGTCCATGAACGCTTGTCTATGGTTATAAGTTCAAAGGTGATAAACAAGTCTCTGAGGAGATTTCATGAACGCTTGTCTAGGGTTATAAGTTCAAAGGTGATAAACAAGTCTCTGAGGAGATTTCATGAACGCTGTTCTATGGTTATAAGTTCAAAGTTGATATACCGGTCTCTCAGGAGAGTCCATCAATGCTTGTCTGTGGTTATATGTTCAAAGGTGATAAAACGGTCTCTGAGGAGAGTCAATCAACGCTTGTCTATGGTTATATGTTCAAAGGTAATATACGAGGTATGTCCAATATGCATTTTAGTGATTCAATAACAACAACACTTGGCATCAATACATTTCCATATTTAAACTATATGCATGCAAAATTTCGTTATTGTACTTCAACATTTAACATTAAGATTGACAAGTCAAAACTTATATGTAACAAAGAATGTGGGAGATTGACGTTATTTATACGATTTCAAGTTCAAATGAAAGTCATTCTTTGAAATATGAACACACGTGAAAAACAAAATTCTTGTACTGCATCAACTTTTGGTATAAGTAAAACTACTTTGATGATTCTTAGATTCTAACCACATAATGCACCCTCCGGCACGTGGCCTTAGGATCCTAAAAGCGCTTTTGACGAAGATCTGACTTGAGTACCAGGAAAACAACTTTAGAATGCGGTCGTCAATATCGCCGACGGTCAGTTTCTCTCGTCTCACCATTGGAAACTGATAGATAAGACTTCGGGATATGCCAGGTTGAAAAATTATGTGAAATAAACTTCAGAGTATCTTGTGGAGTCATATCACTCCAAACACAAAATTGTATCACACTCCAAATTACCACTCTAGGCGGTACGTCGCCAATTTAAGTCACTACTCAAATTCATACGTGTTATTTAAAAAATGAGCATGATATTCACATGTCTGTCGATAATGTCGGTTTTTAAAAGAATATTCACATGTCTGTCGATAACGTCGGTTTTTAAAAGAATATTCACATGTCTGTCGGTAACGTCGGTTTTTAAAAGAATGTTCGCACATGAATTGTAATAACGTCTGCTGTTATTTCATATCGTTTGGCACCATATTGAGGAAGCTGTCTGCTTTCGAATGTAATGTTGTTGTTTAAAATGGCGTTTAGTTTCACCCTCACCCCCGTCCCCCATTTTTCTAAACTAGCGTTACTATGGTGACTATTGCATGAACCTAATGGTGATTGAAAGTTGATTTGATGTTTTAAGATAATGGAAGATGTGTTGAACTATCCATTGATACCATTGGTTTGCATGTGACGCCCTCAATACGAAAATGACAGGGCCGTCCTATTACTTTTGGGACATACTTCGTACAAGTCTCTGAGGAGAGTCCATGAACGCTTGTCTATGGTTATATGTTTAAAGTATATATACAAGTCTCTGAGCAGATCGATGAACGCTTGTCTATGGTTATAAGTTCAAAGAAAGATGATATACAAGTCTCTGAGGAGAGTCGATGAACGCTTGTCTATAGTTATAAGTTCAAAGGTGATATACAAGTCTCTGAGGAGAGTCGATGACGCTTGTCTATGGTTATAAGTTCAAAGGTGATATACAAGTCTCTGAGGAGAGTCGATGAACGCTTGTCTATGGCTATAAGTTCAAAGGTGATATACAAGTCTCTGAGGAGAGTCGATGAACGCTTGTCTATGGTTGTATGTTCAAAGTATATATACAAGTCTCTAAGGAGAGTCGATGAACGCTTGTCTATGGTTATATGTTCAAATTATATATACAAGTCTCTGAGAAGAACGATGAACGATTGTCTATGGTTATAAGTTCAAAGGTGATATACAAGTCTCTGAGGAGGGTCGATGAACGCTTGTCTATGGCTATATGTTCAAAGGTGATATACAAGTCTCTGAGGAGAGTCGATGAACGCTTGTCTATGGTTGTATGTTCAAAGTATATATACAAGTCTCTGAGGAGAGTCCTTGAACGCTTGTCTATGGTTATATGTTCAAAGTATATATACAAGTCTCTAAGGAGAGTCGATGAACGCTTGTCTATGGTTGTATGTTCAAAGTATATATACAAGTCTCTGAGGAGAGTCGATGAACGCTTGTCTATGGTTGTATGTTCAAAGTATATTTACAAGTCTCTAAGGAGAGTCGATGAACGCTTGTCTATGGTTATATGTTCAAATTATATATACAAGTCTCTGAGAAGAACGATGAACGATTGTCTATGGTTATAAGTTCAAAGGTGATATACAAGTCTCTGAGGAGGGTCGATGAACGCTTGTCTATGGCTATATGTTCAAAGGTGATATACAAGTCTCTGAGGAGAGTCGATGAACGCTTGTCTATGGTTGTATGTTCAAAGTATATTTACAAGTCTCTAAGGAGAGTCGATGAACGCTTGTCTATGGTTATATGTTCAAATTATATATACAAGTCTCTGAGAAGAACGATGAACGATTGTCTATGGTTATAAGTTCAAAGGTGATATACAAGTCTCTGAGGAGGGTCGATGAACGCTTGTCTATGGCTATATGTTCAAAGGTGATATACAAGTCTCTGAGGAGAGTCCATGAACGCTTGTCTATGGTTGTATGTTCAAAGTATATATACAAGTCTCTAAGGAGAGTCGATGAACGCTTGTCTATGGTTATATGTTCAAAGTATATTTACAAGTCTCTAAGGAGAGTCGATGAACGCTTGTCTATGGTTATATGTTCAAATTATATATACAAGTCTCTGAGAAGAACGATGAACGATTGTCTATGGTTATAAGTTCAAAGGTGATATACAAGTCTCTGAGGAGGGTCGATGAACGCTTGTCTATGGCTATATGTTCAAAGGTGATATACAAGTCTCTGAGGAGAGTCGATGAACGCTTGTCTATGGTTGTATGTTCAAAGTATATATACAAGTCTCTGAGGAGAGTCCATGAACGCTTGTCTATGGTTGTATGTTCAAAGTATATATACAAGTCTCTAAGGAGAGTCGATGAACGCTTGTCTATGGTTATATGTTCAAAGTATATATACAAGTCTCTAAGGAGAGTCGATGAACGCTTGTCTATGGTTGTATGTTCAAAGTATATATACAAGTCTCTAAGGAGAGTCGATGAACGCTTGTCTATGGTTATATGTTCAAAGTATATATACAAGTCTCTAAGGAGAGTCGATGAACGCTTGTCTATGGTTGTATGTTCAAAGTATATATACAAGTCTCTAAGGAGAGTCCATGAACGCTTGTCTATGGTTATATGTTCAAAGTATATATACAAGTCTCTGAGGAGAGTCCATGAACGCTTGTCTATGGTTGTATGTTCAAAGTATATATACAAGTCTCTAAGGAGAGTCGATGAACGCTTGTCTATGGTTGTATGTTCAAAGTATATATACAAGTCTCTAAGGAGAGTCGATGAACGCTTGTCTATGGTTGTATGTTCAAAGTATATATACAAGTCTCTAAGGAGAGTCGATGAACGCTTGTCTATGGTTGTATGTTCAAAGTATATATACAAGTCTCTAAGGAGAGTCCATGAACGCTTGTCTATGGTTATATGTTCAAAGTATATATACAAGTCTCTGAGGAGAGTCCATGAACGCTTGTCTATGGTTGTATGTTCAAAGTATATATACAGGTCTCTGAGAAGATCGATGAACGCTTGTCTATGGTTAAAAGTTCATGGTGATATACAAGTCTCTGAGGAGAGTCGATGAATGCTTGTCTATGGTTATATGTTCAAAGTATATATACAAGTCTCTGAGGAGAGTCCATGAACGCTTGTCTATGGTTATATGTTCAAAGTATATATACAGGTCTGTGAGAAGACCGATGAACGCTTGTCTATGGTTAAAAGTTCAAAGGTGATATGCAAGTCTCTGAAGAGAGTCCATGAACGCTTGTCTATGGTTGTATGTTTAAATTATATATACAAGTCTCTGAGAAGATCGATGAACGCTTGTCTATGGTTATATGTTCAAAGTATATATACAAGTCTCTAAGGAGAGTCTATGAAAGCTTGTCTATGGTTATATGTTCAAAGTATATATACAAGTCTCTAAGGAGAGTCGATGAAAGCTTGTCTATGGTTATATGTTCAAAGTATATATACAAGTCTCTAAGGAGAGTCGATGAAAGCTTGTCTATGGTTGTATGTTCAAAGTATATATACAAGTCTCTGAGGAGATCGATGAATGCTTGTCTATGGTTAAAAGTTCAAAGGTGATATACAAGTCTCAGAGAAGAGTCGATGAACGCTTGTCTATGGTTGTATGTTCAAATTATATATACAAGTCTCTGAGAAGAACGATGAACGCTTGTCTATGGTTATAAGTTCAAAGGTGATATACAAGTGTCTGAGGAGAGTCGATGAACGCTTGTCTATGGTTGTATGTTCAAATTATATATACAAGTCTCTGAGAAGAACGATGAACGCTTGTCTATGGTTATAAGTTCAAAGGTGATATACAAGTCTCAGAGAAGAGTCCATGAAAGCTTGTCTATGGTTATATGTTCAAAGTATATATGCAAGTCTCTGAGAAGATCGATGAATGCTTGTCTATGGTTAAAAGTTCAAAGGTGATATACAAGTCTCTGAGGAGAGTCGATGAACGCTTGTCCATGGTTATAAGTTCAAAGGTGATATACAAGTCTCTGAGGAGAGTCCATGAACGCTTGTCTATGGTTATATGTTTAATGTATATATACAAGTCTCTGAGGAGAGTCCATGATCGCTTATACATGCGTTATACGTTCAAAGTTGATATACAATTCTCTGAGGAGAGTCGATGGACGCTTGTCTATGGTTATAAGTTCAAAGGTAATATAAATGTCACTATGGAGAGTTCATGAACGTTTGCCTATGGTTATATATTCAAAGTTGATATACCGGTTTCTGAGGAGAGTCAATGAACGCTTGTTTTTGGTTATATGTTCCAAGGTGATATACATGTCTCTGAGAAGAGTCCATGAACGCTTGTCTATGGTTATATGTTCAAAGTCGATATATAAGTCTCTGAGGAGAGTCCATTCACGCTTTTCTATGGTTATAAGTTCAACGGTGATATATAAGTCTCTGAGGAGAGTCCATTTACGCTTGTCTATGGTTATATGTCCAAAGGTGATATACAAGTCTCTCAGGAGAGTCTATGAACGCCTGTCTATGGTTATATCTTCAAAATAGATGTACTGGTATCTGGGGAATGAGAACGAACATTTACCTTTTGATTACATGGTTGACTCTCAGTACAAGGAAGTTTAATATAACCGTGTGTTCATAAAAGGGAATATAACAGGATTTTTTCCCAATGCATCATGCCTGTATATACTGACTGAGTTTAATCATATTTTATTGCATCTATAATTGCAGCAATGGGGTTGGGCAAGTTCTCACAACATTAGTTATGGCCCTTCCCCTGGACTCATGAAGATGCTTACCTTCCAAAATTTTCCATAAGCGCCTCAGCGACTCGGATCTGATTGACACGCTTCAGCGCGTGGTCAGTTTGAACAAATAAAGCCGAAGATATCCGAACATACTACTTCCGTTGCCACAGATGTTGGTAGAAGAAAAAAAATATGCTGTTAACACCGAATATTTACCTTTTAACATCGTTTTTGCTTTACTTACCGGATCGATCTTGAAGATAAATCATTCAGCGATAGAACGAGACCGGGTTTGTTAAAATGTATGGCCTATTGACTTAGGAACTCTAAATTTGATAAGGGAAGGGGCCACGTTTGTTTCTTTCCTTGTCTTTATATATACGCTAGGGGACCTGTTCACCCCCATTAAACGTTATTATCCACTCCCCAAGCTCCTGTGGTTTTTAAGTGCTGTCTATTTTAAGGATGGGGATTTTGTTTCTTGTTTACCACTCCAATTTGAATATATATTTTGTCATATTTTGGTTGATTTGACATGCCAAACCATTCGGATTTTGTTTATGATAATGATATCCTTTTATCTTGTTTAATAATTATCTTATTTGTTAAGATATTTAAAGCGTTTTTTTTCCTGATATACTCCCTAAAATAAGGTTCATGGGTAGAAAGTAAAGTTATATGTGTTTGAGTTAAACTAAATACTAGTATAACATACTTGAAATTTTCGGAACCAAGGTTCCTTTCCAAGAACGTACATTTATTTTTGATTTTGCCTCCATGAGCTACTGACATCATGTCGTATCCAGTTACTTTGTAATTTACTGCAAAGAAATTATCATTTATACATATTTATAAACAGCTTATACTAGTGCATCCAATGACACAATATTACAACAAGAATCGTCTCATAATTGCAAATAGTCTATTACTGAACCTAAAATACTGTGGTTCAATGAGGTTCAACGTCGTTTAAAAAAAACATATACAGTTGCATGTGGCATAACCAGTTGGTAGAGAGATAAAAAAGGAGAGTAAATTTGATTCGAACGACCGCAAGTAACTTGCAAACTCTCTCACATAAAATCGTGTACCGAGTTGGACTCGAACACACGACATCAGCGATAAGAGGTCAGAGGTCCTTAGACGAAAGCGTCTGAGATCACTCGACCACAAAACCTCAAATCAACTGTAAATCGGACATTATCGGCCATGTCTCTAAAACTTTTTTTTAAAAAAGGTAAAATGTTCAAGAAACGGTTGCAATTCTATTGATGCAAGTCAAATTTATTTGGCAGCTATCGTTTAGGAAATGTCTAAAATTTCAAATGGCGACGATTTTTAGGAGAGTCTCCAATAATGAAATCAAAATGTCAACAAATGTACATAACACTCAATAAAAAACTCATATTTATATTATATTCTATAAGGTATAGTACCACCATTGGAAATAGGAAATGCTTCCGTGGGGTAGTCACATAATGGCGGTTATAACTAATCCTTTTTTCTTCTTCTTTAAAAATGCATTTTCCTTATTTTAATGATCATTTTTTACTTGAATGGCATTATTGATGTATTTTGAACATTTTGAAAGCATTGTCATGTTTTTATAGTGAATTTAAAAGAACAAAATTGATGCTCGGAAATTGGGGTGTGAATACAAGATTTTGGAAATTTACTTTCACTTTGTCATCAGTGTACACACTGAACTTAAAAGAAATCTTATATGACACATGACATCTATTTTTCTTATCATATTTTAATAGTGCAGATGTTGACAAACAATAAAATGTAAGTTTCACTTCTTTCGTTGGGTCTCTCCATAAAAGCCTTCAAACTTTAATTATTTACTTTACAAGAATAAAGAACAAAAATCAATGGTGGGGTTATACCTTATAAAGTAATGAAACAAATTTGTTGTGTGAGACTGTAAATACGGTATATGACATGCTTAAAATCGAAATAATACTGTATTGTAATTGTATTGTGTAGAGTAAGCAATGAAGTACTTGGAAGTTACTTGGAAGTAGATCTATTGTACATACTGTAAATCGTGGAACAAAATAGTTTACCTTTACTTGGAAGTAGATCTATTATACATACTGTAACTCTTGGAACAAAATATCTTAACTTAACTTGGAAGTAGATCTATTACACATACTGTTAATCTTGGAACAAAATATTTTAACTTTACCTGGAAGTACCAAAATCAATATAAAAATATATCTTATAAAATAATTTGTTCGTTCTTCGTTCGTTTGTTCTTTTTTTATTTTCGACCATTCGTCCATTTATTCATTTATCCATTCATTTGACTCAGAATGATTTGGCGGAGGGACTTAAACCCTTAGAATCACGCGTAGACAATTGACCTGTATGCCATTAGTTCGATGGATACAAATAAACAAACTTAAAAACCAGTACCAGAGTAATATCGTTTCAATACGCCATCCATTTGAAGAGGACATTCCGTCATGCCAGGTGTTGGCAGTGCCAGCAGAGTGAACCAGGATATAAATAGAACATACGCCATTGAATTAACCGCCGCCATTCTGGAAAGTAAATCAAACTAATCTGTAAAATCAAGTATCATATTTTAAATTTTAAAACGGATTTAATAAAGTAGTCGTTAATTTTAATTTCTAAATTCAAACTTACAAAAATGGCGTATATAGCGTGCATTTTCACATATAACCGTTATTCTGAAGCGGCAAATTGTGTGTGGTAAAAGATAAAAGCAATAACGCCAATCACATGTATCATGAACTATTTTCACATGAAAACGGCGTTCTTAGTTTTAACATAATTTACTTTATACAATTTACAACATTGTTGTATTGCTAACTTGTTATGTCGCAAAGATTTCCATTTGATTTCTACTTGATTTTTAAAATAAAAATAGTTTCAAAGAAATATTACTGACGTAAATAGATTTTCTTTTTTCATTTGCATGGATGTCTTTTTTATTACTCTTTTCCTTTTATAATCTATCCAGTAGTTGTGTTCCAAATGGAAACGACATGTGTTCAATAGTTCAAGCAATCATTTAAGAGTTGGTAGATATTAAAACACAATTACCAACATCCAGGGTCCAGACAACTGACCAAAGCTTATTCACCTAATGAACAATATCAGTTCAAGAGAAATTCGCATTCGCAAGTAAGTAAATGTAAATCTACTGTTCAACAAAGCTGCAATTATGGTGAGCAGACAACTTATACGCCATTTATAGCAGGTGATTCTACTATAAAAATCCTAAGTTTCGGCAAAACGTCGATAAAAATCTAAAAGTAAAATTAAAGAGTCATACTGGCGCACGTATTCGGAATATTGGATCTATAATTATTGATATGGCGGATCAAGTGTCTACCAGTATTTTCGATGTTACAGTATTTAATACAGGGTCAAACAATGTTTCCGATGCTGACTGCACTGAAAATAATGTTGACAATTTTAAGGATACAATGAAAACTATTCAAAGCAAAAGCCATTGTATGCTCAGTTCTTTGTTAGAGAAATGACCAAGTAGTAAATAACATCATAGACCAACAAAACTGATATAGATCAGATGTGCGATGGTAGTGTTAGTCACTTCTACATAAATAAAGAGTGCAGCTGCACTAAACAATGGTCTCCAATTACATCAATAGTTTCCACGGTGGCTTACCTACATGGCCTCCTTATGTAGTACCGGGACAACATTCAACTGAATGTATATGGTGAATAACTACTTATAAGACGAATATAAGAAACAAACTTAACATTGGTCTGAGTATTTAAAGCACCAATCAGATATCGCAGCACATTCTGCTACACTAAAGGCTTACACTGAAGTGGAGAAACGCTTTTCAACAGAGAGATATTGTTTGTTTGGATATTTTAGAATCATTTTATACGACCGAGGGCTAACAATCATTTGACCTAACCACTCTTTCCTGGTATCCTGAAAGGTTTATCGGTACTCAAGAACATTCTTCTCCGCAATTAACTGATAACTTTCTCATTTGAATCAGCATTGAGAGACTAATTACAATGAGATATAATTCTATTTTTAAAAACTTTTACGATACAATCCATGGAGCCGGACTGTATGTTTCTCGCGTAAGCAAAGAATGGTCGGTTTAACATCATACGAACGTAAGTGGCGTGCACCACGGTTCCACACTTACGCTGAAACCAAAAGTTTTCTTTCCATTTAATGATTGTGAAACAATTCAATTACCGTTTATAAGATCATTATTTTAAACATTAAAGGACTAGGTGTGGTACATGTACGAACCTTAAACGCTTCATATATAAATTTGTAAATATTAACAAGTAGTTTTCGTCTTTTCGTGAATAATAAATTTACACACCTATAAGACGTAGGCCATGCCATTCGTGGAATATATTTACGACGTAAATCGTAGTATCTTGGACATATTAGTAAAACATGGTATTCTGACTTTATATTATTGTTTGTACACATTTGGCAAATTATATTTTGTCTTTCGACACAAGTATATCTTCCGGATTCAATCTCAAGATTAAGTGAACTTAATCTAAAACAGCTCAATTGTTTACGTTTGGTATCATCTGTAATTAAAGATAAATATCCCTCATATATAAAATCTGTTTAAATTTGCACTTATAATTAAGTTTTAGCATTGCATGAATACTTTCTCTCGAAAATTTGATGTATTGATCTCGCAGTCGTTGTTAATAAATGGTAAATAATTGACATTTCTATTAAAATTATCCCAAATATAACTATAACCAAAATCGTCTAATATTGTTTTAATTCTTTGAGCCCAGCTTTGTTTTTTGTTGTTGTTGATTATTCATATTGATATATTGTTCCATGAATACTCGATGGATAAGAGAACCAGGATTGCTTTTGATTTTATCCAAATTTTAATCACTCGTTCTTTACAATAATCGATAAAGGATATCTGCCTAGGTCACACAGCACAGCAAGATTAGGTGTTTGAGTTTGAACTCCTAAAATACGCTTACAGAATTTTATATGTAATTTATCGATATCTTTGTAGTCATACACTTCCCATATATCTGAGCTGTATAAGAGAATATGTACTACCATTGTAGCAAAAAGAGATAATTTTATTTTAATATCGAGTTTAATTCTTTTGAAAAATGATAATGAACTATTCATAGCTCTTAGAGCTTGATCTGCTAGAGATTTTGGAATTATTTTTACATAAATTTGGCTCCTAAGTAGCAGAAATTGTCTACAATATCCAATTTTTCACTATTTATGAGCCATTCTAGGTTATGAACTTGTTTTCTGTTTTCAAAAATACAAACTTTAGTTTTATTGATATTAAGTTTTAATCCCCATTTTAATGAGTAATCATAGAGATTATTTAGTTGCAATTGTAGACTCTTGGGATCAGTAGTAAACAAAACAATATCATCTGCAAATAATAATAAGTATATACACAAGTGATTTATATCCGATTCAGACAGATTATTTACGTTAAAAGAATTGTTCACATCATTAACATAAATAATGAACAGAAGAGGAGAGAGTGGCTCCCCCTGTTTCAATCCAAGCGTGACATCGAAAACATCAGATAAATTAGAAGATAATTTTATGCAAGCCGTAACTCGTGAGTATAGTGATTTGATAAGTGTAATCATTTTACAGCTTTCACCGTTTTCAATCTATTTAATCCATAGCGCGTGTCTTATAACCTTATCAAATGCATTTTCATAGTCAATAAAAGCACAGTAAAGTTTAGATGTTTTTGAAAATATATTTTGTATTATACAATATAATCAAAAGAATATCCTTTTATTTTGTTATTGACCACGCTTCTGGATAAACACCGTCATTATATATTTTATTAAATATTTCAACACTATAAGGTGTTATAAAAAGTTTTCGCGTCCATGAAAAAATCTGCGAAAACTTCGTCACATCCGGGTGATTTATTTCGAGGTAATGATGATATCACCTAACTTATTTCTGGCTCCTCAACGTTTTTATCTAAAAATTCTTAATTGACCTGTTATCTATTAACATCATTTACATTTATGCCATGATTATTTTTATCAATATTGTTATGATTGTTCATATTATCAAAGTTTAGGTTAACATGAGGTGTATTCGAGATATCTGTAAAGTGCTGTACAAATTCCTCCATATTTGGGCTATTTGATAACCTGTATTTACGTTTATTAAAATTGTCAACGAGAGTTGGTGTGGTCAAACCTTTCCGTGTTGTTTAACAATAAGCTACGATTAAACAATTGTAACAGTTTTATGTCCCACGGCAAAATGCACCAACCTTGTACGGGTATACAAACGATGTACTCATTGTTCACAAAAAGTCGTAACGTCCATAATAATTGTGTTTGATAACCCAGTTGCCATTGCTTATAGTTTTTTTTTGCAAATAACTTTTTTGTCTTAGAATTATCCGGCAAATAAACAGGCCCACCGGAATGGTACTGATGTCAGCTTTATTCCGTACAAAAACTACTTCATACCCTGCTATATAACCACATTATATAAAAAAAACTTACATTTAACTTCACTATCGACTAAATCGCTGTAAGTAATACTCCGGTTCATCACAATTGACACCGATCCCAGATGACACAACTTTTTATCGAGCCTCAAAACACCGATGCGTAAACATATATGTAAGCGCGGTCCTGATAGGACAAGAACGTTGTCCTATCAAAACTTGTGTTATTTCGGATGTTGCATTACCCATTAAAACTGAAGTATAAGCACAAGTGATTGCACTGAATTTGTTGTGGTCTTATTTTGGAAATGGTACATTGGTACAGCAAGAAACACGTGATCGGAGGGTCGTGGGTTTTATCCTCCGCCACGGCTATGTGTGGTGTCCTTAAGCAAGACATCTTCCCGCAATATGCTTTAGTTAGTACTTGTTCTACCCAGAATTACTTAGAGTTCGATTTGTCTAATTGTAATAACTTGTTTCACAATCAATATAAAATAAATAAGTTTGAACTAATTAAATATATTGCAAGAAAAATCTATGCACATATGGCTAGCGGGATCTGGCCCCGGTTTCACATAAATACTTAAGTCTCTTATTTTACTTAAACTCGACAGTGTGCTCAATTTTATACTTAAATTTAGCACACTATTTGAGTTTAAGTAAAATAGCAGACTTAAGTATTTTCGAGAAACCGGGCCCTGGGCATAAATTTATCAAACTTTGGGAACATAGGCTCAGACTACGATTTGCTGATATTTACTTTTATTATCAAAATATTTAGAGTTCTAGTTGAAATGTTATTTTATATTTTTTTGATATTGTAACGTTTCAATTCGAGTATCATTGAAGATTCATTAAGGCATGGCACCACCATTGGAAACATCTTCCGTGGGGTAGTCGCATAATGTCGGTTATAAATAATCCTTGTTTTTTCTTCTTTAAAAATGCATTTTCCTGAATTTTAATGCTCATTTTTTTATTTGAGTGATAAAATATCTTATATGACACGTGTCTCCTACTTTTCTCATCATATTTTGTAGTGAAGAGGTTGACAAAGAGTGAAATGTAAGTTTGATTTCCTTCATTTGGGTCTCTCTGTGTGTAGAAATATATTTTGTTTATGTTGTTTTTAACGAATGTATTGTTTAATTAAGGTGGCAAGGCCTGAAAGCGCTTATTATAGTGGGGATTTTGTATTTACAAATGTGTGGGAGTCTTTCGTAAACGCAATATTGACACACATTTTCTATGTTAACACGTTCGTACCTCGGGAACGCGTTGACGCTGATCGTCGAAGTAAACATTTTGAACAGGTCAAACATTTGTGAGTAAAACGTGGTGGTTTGATTACGTATTTTGTTGATAAACTTTTTGTGTGTGTAAGCCTCAACGGAGCACCTATCAATACTGCCGTGACAAGGGTTTTGGTTACCTTTTCATATTTATAAAAAAAAATGTGTTTTTTTGTCACTTTTTTACCTTCAAAGGAACATAAAACTGTAACAAAAAAATTAGGTTGGTTTGACCTAATTTAGTAGTGTCAGCTAGTACGTGTCCATTGTAATGATATAGGCTATATTTAGAACAGGTAGCGTGGAAATGTTAAAACGTATCGATAGCTTGATAGGAGTAACGTGTTTAAGATCTTTTTACATTTTCATTATTTGGTTAAAGAATACATCATTTTGAAGTTTATTTCATCAAATTCCAGTATGTATTAAGAAAGTTAGAATAATTAAACGAGTTTATTTGTCATAAAACTAATCTAATAAATTGGCCTAATAGCGTAAAATACGCATCGTACGATTTTGGAATGTTTGTTGTTTCATGATTTTCACGAAATTCACTAAGGTATGTAAACTGTTTTGCTATATATATTATGACTGTGTTATGGGGAAACTGTCCAGTATAGCAAAACATCTTTGGAGTTAGCGTGACGAGAAGGACTGAGCATGTTACTGTTCCAGAACATAACGGCAAATGGGTATGTGAATTTTATATTAAGTTGTATTTAGATGTTTGATATATATATTTTTGACATAATCAGATCTAAATAAAGTTGTATAAATTGTTCATATCCATTCCGACGATAATGTCTGTAATTTAGTACACATCCACGGTATTGAGAAGCGTTTTGTTAAAATATAGGCCGAGGAATCTGATAACGTATTTTGAGCTGTTGATATCGTGTTTACGATGAAGTATTGAAATTCACCATGTTAGAATTGATTGATATGTGTAATTAAATTTTGGTGATGCTTATTCTGATATTCACAAAGTGATTAGATACAGAATTGGTCGGTAATTTACATTATAATGAGAAATTATGTAGATATATAATTGGTATTTTGAGAATGACGGAAGGTCATATATGAGATGTTGTCTAAACTGCCATGAAACTGCAGATAGTAAGAATTGAATGAAATGCTATCATATATTGATAAATCTACCATGAAACTGTTAGATGGTAAGAATTGAATGCACTGTTATCATATATTGATAAAAATGCCATGAAATTGATAGATGGTAAGTAAT
The DNA here is from genome assembly GCA_029582155.1 of Panopea generosa. Classification (NCBI taxonomy): domain Eukaryota; kingdom Metazoa; phylum Mollusca; class Bivalvia; order Adapedonta; family Hiatellidae; genus Panopea; species Panopea generosa. The sequence continues at coordinate 41,466,362 of CM055910.1, read as the reverse complement.
AGACGCCATGTCATTACATATTTTAGTAACTAGTAAAGCGACGTAAAGCCAGATACTCAGTATAGAGTTCTAGGGAAGATAACCAAGCTTATATAGCCACCGCTGCAAGGGACAAGTGTTGCTAAATCTACGAAAATCCGGACGCGGTAGCAGTATCTTAAATACCATATAAGTGCATTCAAATGATATCAGCAGTTTGGATCGCGATGTAGATTACGGAACGTGTAGGAGATAGAGCTGTGTAAAAAAAGTGTTTATACCATCATAGGACCTTTTTAAACCAGCTGTGTTTTTTGTTGTTGAGTTATTAACTTTAAATTGTATATATTGTATAATTGTGTATTCGTAACTTTATTTATGTAAATTTAAAATTGTAAATTTTACTTTGTTCATGCTTCTATTCTTCCCTCGTGAGTTGTCGGCCCTTCGTCATTTTGCTACAATAACCATATATTATTTATATTTTTGTGGAGGGGGTGGAGGTTGTCTTAGGTACGATACTTTGACCTGTGGGTACTTCCGCATGTTTGTTTTAAATGAATAGTTGATTTCTTTTTTATTTATCAATTAATAAAGGCATGCTTTGTAAATTAATTACCGCATTTAATTACCTTTTAATAATGTCATGATTCGTAAATTAATTACCGCATTGAATAACCTTTTAATAATGTCATGATTCGTAAATTAATTACCGCATTGAAATACCTTTTAATAATGTCATGATTTGTTAATCAATTACAGTATTGAATTATTTATTTTTTATTGAAACATATGGCCTTTTTAGTGCAATTAAATCAACTTTATATTTGGCATCGGTTGTGAAATATTATTTTCAACTCTTTCAAATAGTGTTTGATGTCGTCTGTGAAACCATTATCAAGCATATTGTAACAGAATAAGATCTTGACCATGTCAATAAGACTAACTTGTAAACAATGCCACCTTAAACAATCATTGTATTAAATTAGCCTTCCAAATCGGCCTCTATCTATTGTTTTAATCCCAATTTTCAACCCTTATACTTACTTGTATGTTTTACATATAACATTTAAACGTTTAATAAATCTAAAGTCTCCGACGATAACATGGTTAAACGAAATACGCCAAAATGTGATCGGTACAGAGAGCGGGAAAGTGGTACAAAACACGTTCTATGAAAATCACAGTGGATATACCAATATTGCGATTTATGTTTTCCGCCGAGACGTTATTTCGGACAAGTTATATACGGTATTCGACAGAGAGGTACTGTCTTCGACAGACGTATTTTATCAGTGGTGTTACCTGTTTTGATGTATAAAGGCGACTTGTCATATTTTTTAGTTTGGATGCAGTTTTAAATGCCAAACACATAATGAAATATTGAAGAATGCATGCTAACAACATACAGAACATACTGTTCGATACAGAAATCTAAATTTAGTGTTGAAACGGGAAAGTTTGGATATACGAAATTTACATTTTTATAATTAATACCACTTCTGTTAAACAAAAGATGAAACTTTTAAAAAAAACAAGATACAGCACGCTCAAAGAAACGAATAACAACAGCTAATCCTGATAAAAAAATGACGATGTTGATATGATCCAGGGAATATAAGTTGACAAACTTCGCTCTCTGTTAATATACAAAATGTCTAAAACTTACCATTCTTCGGACATAGTTGTGATCCATCAAGAAAAGAAGTATCAGATGCAATTTGAAAATTCATTTTATGTTTTGGATGGTTGAATTACAAAGAATTCACACTGATTTATTTTTCATAATTTTACAGTTAAAGCATGAAATGGAACTTCCTTATTTTCAATCATAAATTGATGAAAAAAATAGATGGCCAAGGTCTATAACGTCGAGCCCGCCAGTAAAGATATGAGACCGAACGAGTATAGTGAACATTTGAGGCACATTATTTTAACCCTTTACTTCATATCGACACCTTTGGACACCTCTAATATAGACACCTTTGGACACCTTATATTGAAGGCTTTTGAATTTTTGGGTGAATTATGTTTATATTAACTGACAGAGTGGAAAATAGTGCAGGAAGTGTTCAGACTGATCGTTACGAGCAATCTGAACTCTTCCTGCACTGTTTTCTAAAGCCTTCTGTGATTGGTGCGGGGAAATGCGTATCTATGGAGTAAAGAGTTAAAACGTGCTAATGATTTTCATGATAAGAAACGGACTTAAAGTTTTATATCTATTTCTGATCTAAATCCTGGAAGTGTGATATTGACATTTGAGTTACAGACCACTTCCCTTATCTCTGTACCGATCACATTTTGGCATATTTCGTTTTTCCGTGTTTTTATATTGTCAGAGAATTTAGACTTATTAAACGTTTATATGTTATGTTATGTGTTGTTCATCTGACTCTGAACCGAAAGTTACACGTATGGTACAGGTGTCTGTCTGTCTGTCTGTCTGTCTGTCTGTCTGTCTGTCTGTCTGTCTGTCTGTCTGTCTGTCCCATAAGTGCGTTAAGCAGGTGTTATTAAAAGTGATTACGAAGCAGGAAATGCTGGATATTAAACATTTTATCATTAAATATGTTTAACCCTATCAGCTATAAACCTAACACGATAAAACAACTACATGTATTAATGTTAGTGCCGCAGGGTGAATATGAAGCAAGTTTTTACGACTATTTAAGTTTAGTGAAATCCATCATAATAATCAGGCTTGGATGTTCAAGATTTGTTGTTTGCAACCCTGCTTTTTAATCACCCCCGGCGTAATGATAAGATGTAAAGGTAACATAAATTGCGTTTTATCTTTATTAAAGTTACAATCTTATCATAGGAAATAAAATAAGTAATTTAAGAATGTTATTAAAATCAATTTTCAATTAATATTGACCATTTTATAAGGAAACAAGAAATGTTACTTGTAAGTGTATAAGCGATGTATTCATGAATATCAAGAGTAATGCACTGACGTTTCAGACTAGACATGCAGTTTCATGTGTTTTTTTTATTTTACATTAAAGCGTGACCTTGACCTTTGTATAACCTTGAAATCTAATGTTACGGTCTGGGTATTGCTAAGGTAAATGAAAGTGACACATCATCATGACATGCTGATCACTTGTGTCAAGTTATTATAAAATCACTCCATGTAAGACAAAGTTACAGACCAGACACGAAATATCAAACAAACTGAAAGTGTGATCTTGAGGTAAGTTCTGGGCCCGGTTTCTCGAAAACACTTAAGTCTGCTATTTTACTTAACCTCAAATAGTGTGCTCAATTTAAGTATAAAATTGAACACACTATCGAGTTTAAGTAAAATAAGAGACTTACGTATTTTTGTGAAACTGGGGCCTGGGTCTTAACGTGACACATCGTCATGTCATGTTGATAAATTGATAAATTGAGCCAAGTGTTTTTGAAATCCATCCATGTATGATAAAGTTAATCTCTCTCAAATAGGCTGAAAGTGTTGTCAAAGAAAGTTAAATTGTGACATTGACCTTTGAAGTGGGAGTCTGGGTATTAAATGAGATACGTCGTCATGTTATGTTGCTCATTTGTAGCAAGTATTTATAAAATCAATCTATGCATGACAAAGTTACAGACCGGACACGAAATCTCACACAGACTCAAAGTGTTGTCAAACAAACTCTGTGTTACATTGACCTTTGAGGTATACATGTGGGTCTTACGCGTGACACGTTGTCATGTCATGCTGATGAATTGAGCCAAGTATTTTTGAAATTCATCCATAGGTAACACAGTTAGAGACCGGACACGAAATCTTAATCAAACTGAAAATGTCATCAAACAAAGTTAAATTGTGACCTTGGCCTTTGAAGTGGGAGTCTGTGTGTAACGCGCGACATGTCGTCGTGTTATGTTGATCATTTGTAGCAAGTATTTATAAAATCAATTTATGCAAGACAAAATTACAGGCCGGACACGAAATCTCACACAGACTCAACGTGTTGTCAAACAAACTCAGTGTGATCTTGACATTTTAGATACGGGTGTGGGTCTCACTCGCGACGCGTCGTCATGTAATGTTGATCATTTTAGTAAGTATTTATAAACTCCATCTATGCATGACAATGTTTACAGGCCGGACATGAAATCTCACACTGACTCAGAGTGTTGTAAAACACACTCAAAGTGTGACCTTGTCCTTTGAAGAACAGGTGTTGGTCTTACACGCGACACGTCATCATGTTATGTTGATCATTAGTAGCAAGTTTTTATAAAATCCATCTATGCATGACAAAGTTACAGACCGGACACGAAATCTCACACAGACTCAAAATGTTGTCACTCGCGACACGTTGATCATTTGTAGCAAGTATTTATAAAATCCATCTATGCATGACAATGTTACAGGCCGGACATGAAATCTAACACAGACTCAAAGTGTTGTCAAACAAACTCAAAGTGTGACCTTTACCTTTGCAGTACGGGTATGGATCTTACATGTGACGCAAATATTAACAAAATCCATCAATGCATGACAAAGTTACAGGACGGACACGAAATACCGGACGGAATGATGGACGGACGGACGCTGCGATCTATATGCCACCCCAAAAATTTAAGGATGTCTGTGTGTGTGGGGGGGGGGGGGGGGGCATAAAAACTGCGAAAATCGTCAGAAAACACATACCGCTAGGAGGCGCTTTTAACGAGATTCTTCTGGACTATATTAAAATAAAAGCTAAAATGAAAGCTGATTCTTTATAGTACAAGACTTAAGTGTACAGATTTTTGATAATTTACGCCAGATGTAAGAAAATAGATAGCAACGCCGCGAACTACCTTAAATTTAACAGTAATATATTATTGTCAATAATTGTGAATTTTCTCTAATACTGTGATTCAATAATTACAGTGTACGGACGTCTCTGTATGTCAACCTCAATTGCAATACATGAAGGGAAGCCATTAAAAGACACTTGCAACCGGAAAAGTGGTTTTGGTGAGTTTTCTTTGCTCTAAAAATTAGTATGCAAGCGTTGTGGTTGAAATTGATTTAGCCTTTCATATTAGTTATCGACATAATTCGTCTGTCTCTTTCATTAGTTTTATTTTCCCACTCAATCATTGACCTTGATGAGAAAATTACGTTTTCATGTGTGAAATTTATTCTCTCATAAACTGCATATGCCCATTTTAGATCAAGTTTTGATAAGTTACTACAAACAAGTATCACACCAGCGATACTCGATAAACGTTTTTATATCGTTGGTGCAGTTTCTTCTTCTACTGTATGGCTCTTTGTGTTCGAATTGTTACTGTAAGAACGGTACTTCTTCTTCAGTTACGATACAATTTGGCCCTTTATGTTCGTAATGTATGTTATCATTTATTCTGTAACTAATATGTCTTCGTCTATAACAGTAAATTTCCAACATACAATTATGCATTAAAAACCTCTGCTCAAGGTATGTCAATTGTCACAATGTGCATGTTCCTCTTAGTAGTTGAGGTTTGATCGCCACTTGAAAGATTTCGTACATTTTTAACACTACAAGAGTCGACAGGATTGTATAGCTGGCAGCTAGTTCATGTTCACTCAGGGTACTAGTATTTAGTGATGCAATTTCAATTTTAAAATTTGGCCTGGCACAAACTATATTTGTGTCCTTCAGGTGTCTCATCAAACAACATTTATACTGGAAGGTGCAACTGCACTTTCAACAAGACAATCTCAGAATCGTATCATGAGATATCCTTTGTAATCGCCCTGACCATTGAATCCTTTGTTACACAACATGCACGTGACGCGGAAGGAGTTTTCGTGTTTAGAACACACGTATAAACTCAGTCCATATCATGTTCCGAAATATTCCCCACAGCCAATGATAGGTAGGAGGAGATTCTTCTGTGGCAGTATGTTTCTTCATGTGTCTTTTCGAATTGTGTTTATACTTGCTTGAATAGTCACAAATGTCACGTGTAAATGACAAAGGAATCACTTCTTCGACAAAGCTTTCGTCTTTGGCAATCACTTGAAGGATTCATTCATTCCTATTAAAGAAATATAAACATCTATTAAACTTGATACCATTGTCATTAGTTTACCTTTAACATCTACTGTAAATCCCTTGGGTTCGCGATTTTACACATTTTTTTATCGAAAATAAATACAGAACGCATTGCAAATGAGCGACAGAAGTATCACTAAGAGTCATAGTCAGGTTGGTATTACAGGCGACTTGCCATATAGTAAGTTCAAAAGTTGAATTTAATCGTCATTTGCTGAAAACAAAACAACTTCTAATGTCTCTTGGTACCATCGGTCTTTGAGAGACAAAAGCATTCACGTATTTGAAAGAGTCATGATGTGTTCTGCAATAGACAAGTCGTGCAAAAGAGAAATTGGCTAACTGGGGAACGAAACAGTTCATTGTTTCAAATTTTAACAACCTGACAAATGGTATTAGCATGAGTAAAGGACTTGGAGCTTGCCGATCATAATATTATATCTGGACTGAAATACAACGTTAACATAACCTACTTACAGGTAAGTTGTTTCCTTTCAAAACGCGCGTCTGTCACATCGCTATTGAGGTTGGCGTACGTTCGTACACTGTGATATTTATAGTTTTTTTGATATTTATTGTATTCATGACACATATACGAGGATATTCACGATTAATTGAATATTTAGCGTCATTTTATGCCAACGAGCGGTAACAGACGATCAGTTAACCTAACCACTGTTTCCTGGGATCCTTAAAGGTTAACCAATACTCGAGCACACCCCATCTCCGCAAGTAACTGATAATTTTCCCACTTGAATCAGCGGTGAGAGACGAATGATAATGAGACAATGTCGTATATCAATCATCACGGAGACTGTTGCCCGGCGGGGAAATGAACTCGCGACCCCTGGATTGATAGTCAGACACGTTACCGACTGAGCTTATCGGGCCCGACATACATATTCACGAATAAATCTATCCATCTCCCTACTTGTAAAAATGTACATGTAATTTCAATGACATACATGAGCTACAGTGGCAGTATTATTGCCATTACTCAAGTAGCACATTGAACACACATACCAGTATAAAGAACAAGAGTCCCAAACGGGCATACTTCCCTCACATTATTTTAACCGGTCAAATTTTAAATGGATTAAGCCTGAAGAATTTAAAGATAAAAATTATCAAGGTCCCCTTAAAGTGCTGCTATGAACCATTGCTTATTCATTCGAAATCCCTACTCATAGAGACCATTACAAAATATGAACAAATTTGACTCATCAATTCTCAAGATGTTTCGAAAATATATTTAATCCCTTTTAGGCCCCTGCTGGCTCGTTATGAATATTAAGTCTCTTTTAGAGGACCCATGATCAGCTGTTATGACTATACAATTCTCAAGATATAAAGATGATTAAAATAATTCCTAAAATAGATGCTAGAAAGAGAATTTACTGTTCTCCCGTAGCTTTTCTATGTAAAAGTCAAAGTGCCAATATATCCTGAACCTTAACTTGAAACTCCTGCTCACAGGTATAATTGATACCAAATATGACTGAATTTGGCTGGTTGGTTCTTGAGAAAAAGGTTTTTAGAACAGTTTATCCCTTTTTGCGCCCCTTATGGATATTGAATCCCCTGTAAAGGACCCAGACTCTACTATTGTGTCTAAACAATGTTCCAGACCTCAAACTGATTAAAATTATTCTTAAAATATATGATAAAAAGAGATTTCCAGTTTTCTCCATGTACAATTCAATCCCTTTTCTAGGCCCAAATAGACTCTAGACTCTGAACAGACTTGAACTCTTTATTGATAAGAATGATTTAAACCAAATATGAACAAATTTTGGTAATCAGTTCTTGAAAATTCACAAGTGTATCCGTTTATAGGCCTCTTGTGGATATTAAATTACTTTACAAGGAGCCAAGTATCACATGTTATAACCATCTGACAAGCAAGTTCAGAGAAAAGTCGTTTGAAGCAAAGGTTAAAGACGAATGAACGGCAGACACAGGGCAATCACAAAGCTCACCTGTGAGTTTTCAGCTTAGTTGAGCTAAAAAACAAAGAATAAATATAATGGACATGACACTTTTTATACAATTTTTACCATTTTTCTGGCATCCAGAGGTTGGCAGTGGTACTATTATTATCCAGATGCTCAATATTGGGAATGAAAATGGTATAATTAAAAGAAAAAAGCACAGTTGTTGTTTTTTTGTTTTAAATGTTTTATTATATTTTATAAAAATCACTATGTATAAAGCTGTTTAACATTGATCCAAGCTGATACAGACCACACAGCCATCTTGAGCTGTATTCACATAACAAAGGCAATGAATCATTGCGCAAATTACGGTCCATTTCAATGTTATGTTTATTAAGTCTATTGTTTATCTTCATTTTATGTCATCAAGGGCTAACAGACGATCAGTTATTCAAACTCACAACCTAATTAATAGTCTGACACGTTACTGACTGAGCTAATCGGCCCCCAACATTAAAAATGTTATAATCAATATTATTTGTGTGTCTAAGATGTATGATTTTTTTCCTGTTAATTAGTTTAAAAATATTTAAAAAACAGTATTAATCAAAACTTTAAGAACAAAAATAAATTGTTTGGTGAATAATAAAGTTGATATTGAACAAATTTATAACGCGGAACCTGATGTTCAAAAACAGTAACTTGAAAACTTCAACAAACAAAAAATATGTGTGGAAAAATTACTTCTTCATGATTCTATATTGATACAAACTAATAATAAATAATTTGAAACAGTAAGTCAAATGTTTGCTATAACTACAAATACCCGTTAATGATGAAAACCTTTCTGATATGTGAACCATGAAATTATCTCCGGGACAATAGCCTTAATTTGCACTTGATTGCCAAATAGCGTATAAAAGTGTCTACATGTATACTGTAATAGGAATAACATAAATAAATGGAACTATTCCAGGTATATGTACCCATAACTTACTGATTATCTATAGACTTATATGATAATAAAATTGACACTCATCCATTTAATAGCGGTGGTAATTATACTACCCATTGAATGACAAAAGTTGTAGGCCCTGTTCTGCCTTCAAGTTACTGCACTTTATAACAATTGGTATAAACATATGCTGGTTAAATCTTTTATTAAATTTTTTTTTAATGGGGATTAACATTATTTCAGATTTCAGGTTTAAATGGCATATCCAGTTTTATTGGTGGAGGAAGACCTCAGAATAAATATTGAGATGAATAACCACCTTCCGCAATTACTGGCAAACTTTCTCATATAAAATTTTCAGAGCGAGCGGGACTCAAACCTACAAATTTAGCGTTGAGTGATTTTGAAACGGTGCCTTAGACCACAGTCAAATCTCGTTAGCTTCTCTAATTTCTGACACTATCATTTTAGTGTTTATTCATGCAGTTTTTATCACGGCATGACAAGTCACTTGTCTAATCACTACATAACTTTTATTTACACAAAGTATATATAAATATACACAACCTTAAATGATCACTCACAAATTATAGTTAGAATAGAAACAATAAAAACAACAGTCCACTCAAGTATAGAGAAAGAGAAGAGATGACATCAGACAAAAGGAAAGAGGAGAACAACATGGACCGACTAAATAATACATTGTGGATATAATTGTATAAGGATATAATAACAAAGGAGTATTGATATATGATGTGCAACATTAAGACTGTGAAAGAATTCAGGAATCGCAATATGAAAAAACATTGAGAGCATGGATGGAGCATAGGTGAATTTATGAACATTGAGATAATGGATGGATCCAGGAACATTGAGAGCATGAATGGATCCAGGAAACCTGGTTGAATGGGCAGACTTGTGATCTTAAGGTAGTTTGCGGTGTTCCTAGCCAATTTTTGACATCTAGCAAAAATTATCAATTATTTGTACACGTGTACTATAAAGTCTCAGCTTTTGTTTAACATTCTTTTTTTTTTAAAAATGTACCACAATGTACCGCCAGATGTCAAAAAATCCGATAGGAACGCCGCAAACTACCTTAAATAACTTCATGATGCAACTTTTTATATAAGTTTGATATTTGTCATTTTTAATCAAATTTTACAAGAGATTATGACCCTTTTTTGTCTTAATTTTTGGCAAAATAATGAATACCAATTAATATCGTTTGAAATGGTCTGTGTATAGCTGTATAATAATAAAATACAAGTAAAGTTCAATATTTGCCAGCATCCGTGTCCTTTCTAGTTTTATGCAGTAAAGTATTTTTTCACTATGATTTTTTCTTTTCATTTCTAATTTGTTCGAAGTTATGTAAATAGTATGCATATTTTAAAAATTTAGATGTGTATACATATGCAAGGGTGGGGCACAATATTGTAGTGCATTAGCCAGAATCCATTCAAATAATAACACTTAAAATAACCATAAATAAAATAATATACAAGCAGGCAACACATGTGTGTGATAAATGATAATTAGTAGCTCTGAAGAGGAAATTTGGAACTGTCCTTATCACCTTTCAGGAGTATGTGGTCTAGTGGTAGAGCATTGGACCTAGGATCAGAGTGGCGTGGGTTCGATCCTCAATCAAGGCCATGTGTGATGACCTTAAACAAGACACTTTATCAGTATATGCTTAGTACTGGTTCTACACAGAAAGTCTTCAAGCATGACTTGCCTAAGATGTAAGAACTTATTTCACAATCGAAGTAAAATATAAAAAAAAATTGCCTAAATCTACTTTTCAAGAGATAAAGTGATTCTGATGAAAATCTATTTGTAAATGAAATTTAAACCATTTGATTTGGTTTAATTACCCCCAACACTCATAATTCTACCTTCATATGTACAGCTTTAAAATGTTAATTAATTTATACATTGCAATAAAAATGAATTCCTCCAACAAAGCGATAGTAATTCAGTTGCAACAGTAAATATTGGCTGTTATGAAAGACTGCTGCAATTGTATATAATATATATGAAGCTGTTTTATACGGCAAAGGTATTAGTCACTCCCTTGGAAACAAACGCATTTATCTTTCTTTAATACACCATTCCAAGTTGTGAGATCATCCATTTTTTTTGTTATTATGCTACCTATCCTGACTTATATTATGATCTGTAAATGTGTTTAGTATTTACATGTCATTTATATAAAGTATGATCTTCTACCTGAATAAATTTGAATCGAATCTAAAATGGAACTCTGAATAAATTTTTATACTTTATTATACCAGAGTATTAATATGATATATTATGTTACACAGTTTTTTATTACATGTATGTTCAACGTAAAGCGACTTTAAAGTTAACTCCTGTCATATAACATTGTTTAAATATGGTATGTATTACTAATGAGATAGCAACGATATAGTATGAAATAATAATGAAGTTGTCTTGGATATTTAATAGAATACTTAATTAACTATTAATATAAGTCAATTGTGATATAATGTTTAACTTATTATCGTGATATACATGTATATTATAAATAATTACTATTTTAACAATTATATCAAAACCAAGGATCACAATGGAAATATTAAAGAGAAAAACCTTTTTCTATAGGATTACAGAAACTATATAAATATATTTAATGGTTGTGAGCATCACTTTCAACATAAATAATATGGAACTGCCTTGGCCACCTTTCAAGTGACTGAAAGTCATTCTGATGAAAACTGATAAAGAAACCACTTGATTTAGTTACATTTCACACTGAGACTTCTTAATATCCTACCTAAAGCTTTAAAATCTGTTTATGAATAAACAAGTTTATATAATAAAATAGGTCATTCAATGGTAAAATATGGCTGCTATGGAAGGCTGGCTGCAATTATATAAATATAAAGCTGATGTATACTGCAGTGCGGCATGTCCACACCAAGAATATTTTATATTATACTTTATATTAAACTCTGAATAATATTGATATATTACAGGACTTTTTAATGTATTTTATGGTGTCTGAGTGTCACCTGCACTGGAAAAAACTAGACTGGAGGGGAGAGATGAGGGATCTGGGACTCCTGAAATATTGCGAAATATATAAAATCAAAGTGTTAAGATCTTTTAATCAAACTCCCATCACAATACTAGTAGTCTGCTAAGTGGGCAGTAAAATAATCTCTGCCACACTAAAGTATTGTACCACAGATTCATTACACGATACTACAACAAGTTATATTATACTGATATTAATATTTTACCTTTTCTCTAAATGCTAGCAGAAGGGCAATCTGTAAAGTTACTAGAACTACTTTTTTCAAGTATTTGATATGTCCTGAACTGGGATCGAACCCACTCTCCAATTTACAAGGTTGAGCCTCAGTTTTATAAACATTAAAATTATCAAGATTACAATTATTTTTTTGTTAAATATTGTCAGTATAATATCGATTAAATAAAATGCCCACTAATAAACAATAAGTATAACAGTTTACGTTTAAAGAAATTTACTATACTAAGATTTAAATTATTGTAAGTTTTGAGCATTCACTGAAGAGATTGAATAGGACATCTACCAGTAATACTAATTATTACTGGTATAACGGCTTCCATTGAAACTAAACTTTACATGTTAAAAATAAATTTACAAGATTTAGTAGGCCTAAAATTTATTAAAGTTTTGAACCTTAAATTTACATTGTCACCAATTTTAACAAAAAATTAATAGATGTTAACATTTGGTCACAATGGATCTTATGATACTAAAACAGAAAGTCTTCCAGTAATCTTATTTTACAAAACTTGCTATCACAGCTCTTTAAATATTTGAGATTTCAAGTTTGAATCTTTGATAAACCAGGACAGAAACTGCACAAGGCCTTTACTAAACATTTTTCATGATCATGGAACATGTCACAAACATTGGAAATCTTCTAAAAACTTGAGTTATTAACAAAACAATATTAAAGTATTGCACTACTCTGGTATCAACTGTAAATCTTGAACCAAATGACTTGGATTTTCAGTTGATTCAAGGTGAAGCTGCGGCCATCTTCGCGCATTTGTTAATGTCGTCTGCTTCTCAAACTTCTGGTCACAGTCTGATGTATGTCATCCGGAGATTGCTGCTGTGAAAATTTGGAACCAGTCATTAGGTTGTTAAAATGACACAGAAACTTCTACAAATAATATGCATCCAATTTAAAAGGCTGAATTCAATTTAATCTTTACACATATGAGTGCCCACTCATTATGATATTAATCCCGTATATTACGATCTAAAAACTCATATTTAATTTTTTTCAACATATCTTTTTTTTATAAAACTATTGGTAAATATCTATCATATAATTAAAAGAAATAAATATAAATTATTTTTTTATTGGATTTTTTTTCTAGTGACAAATAAAAACTGATTTAAATGAAATACATTCTTTTTTATTTTCTCGCATGAACAAGGAAATTGAAACAAATTGAAAAGGTCTGCATACAAACTTGGGTGTTTTAATTTCATATTTACATCATCTTCATATAAAAATAAAGCCTTGATAAATTAATTGCTAAATTATCATCCCCACCGACCCTCTAATTTTTATGCTGCCTGGACCTCTTTTTTAAAAAAAAAACCCCCAAAAAACCCAACAAAAAAAACAAAAAAAAAACACACCAAAAAGTTAAAAAAATAAATAAAAATAATAATCCCCGCCTCCCCTTTTAAGAAAAATTGTATGAGAATCTAGTAATTAATTTATAATGGCCTTAAATATAACTTTTAGAAATAGTGTAATATATACCAATTCTATAATTGCTATAATTGCTATGTGTCCTTTGGATGTGGAAAAATGTATGAATTACATGTAATATTTTCATGAAATCTTATTTAAAATTTATTAATAATATTTCCATTGAATACTTCAAACTTACAATAAAATCTGTTGTATTTTCAAATGGTTCTGATATATATGTATCTTCCTTGTACAATTTGTGGCGACCTCTAGAATTCCCAGACCCGCGACCTCTGGGCTTCTTATCTTGTTGCCCTAGGGATCCTGTTGGGACATTCTCTTTAGAACTCTGGCGGGACCGCTTGCCTCCCTTATCTGTCGATATATTATCCTCCTTTTTGGGTGATTTCGTCGGGGACTTGTTGGGGCTAAATGTCTCCGCAATATTGTCAAGTATTCTCTTGCCTGCAATGCAGTCATGATCTCATACAGTTTATATATTTAAAAAAAGATAAAGTGCAAATGTAGATGGCAGCCTAAATTAACCAATTACAACTGTCAATCAAATGCACTGTTGAAATTGTGTTGCATTTTTGAAAGTAGAACACACATTATAATTCAATAGACAGAGAAATAGTTACAGGTATTTCAAGTCAGAGAAATACATGTAATTGCACATGTAATTTGCTAACACATGATATCCAAATCTGCTCTGGCCAAATTTTTACCATACAGGAACTAACATGACAGTTCACTTTGCACACTCAAAATTAATCATGCTGAAAAAAAAATGTATTGTTAAAGCAGATTGTGTCAAAACATTGGCTGTAAGAAATGCTTGTACCTATATCATACCATTATGGCAAAAATCAAATGTAAAACCCATTCCATATTAAGTCTATTGCATATGGTTATATGACTACTTGCCTACTACTTGCAAATAAGCAAAAAAAAAATCAGAAATGTCTACCCATATTATAATTGAAAAAAAAAAAAGAGAATATATATGAAATCAACAAATTATCTTTCAGGATTTTATTTCTATTTTCCACAATTTATCATCACTATAAGTTCTCATCAAGGCAACTAATTTTAATATTAGTAATAAAACATTCTTCTCTAAAAAAAAAAAGGATTAATAAGAAATTTAGAGTACTCATATTCCTGCTGATAGGGCCATGAACTGACAAAAAACCTTGTCTGCCGATGTGTTTACTGGAATAACACATTTAAATGCAGAGATTTATTTGTTTGTATGGTGTTTAGCGTCACTTTCAAAAAAAATTCAGCTTTATCGCAACAGTGTCTACTTGAGACAGCATTCTAAGCACTGCCACACTGGAGCATCATGCCGCAGACACATAGTATGATACCCCATCCAGTCACATTATACTGACATCGGGCCGACCAGACCTAGAAACGTCCTCTAAATGCTGAGCATGAAGCAAGGAAGCTTCTAGTACCATTTTTCAAGTATGTGGTATGACCCCACTGGGGCTCGAACCCGCGACCTTCTGCATGCAAGATGAACACTCTACCCCAGCTGCAGTATGCCAGAGATGTAAAAAAAAAAAAAAAGAGTGTCTATATGTCACGATGTAATTTCATTAAAAGGATCAAAGGGCCACAACTCAGTAAAAAATCATTGAATTTGAATGCTAATACCAAAGGCTCACATTAGGACCATATACTTGCTATAAAGCAAGTTTCACATGAATCGGATTTAGACTGCGGGAGGAGTTGCGCTAGCAAGGT
Organism: Panopea generosa; assembly: GCA_029582155.1. Classification (NCBI taxonomy): domain Eukaryota; kingdom Metazoa; phylum Mollusca; class Bivalvia; order Adapedonta; family Hiatellidae; genus Panopea; species Panopea generosa. The sequence goes on along the minus strand of CM055910.1, from coordinate 41,450,971 downwards.
TATTGATCCAAAATGTGAGGTAAACAATTATACAATTTTTCATGTGATGCACAGCTACAGTAGAAGTTAATCATGTATGCAAAGTATCAAATCAATCCCAGGAAAACTGTGAAAGTAGTTTGCTCAACACTTGATTACATTGATGACCCCACTTACTAGTTTTGCCCATTGGAGATTCCCGGAATGACTCCAATATTCTACTCTTTGCTGACCTCTTTGCTGACCTCTGTGGACGCTTTGGAGCTTCTGTTGTCTCTGTTTCTTCAGTCTGAATAGCGAAATTGTTTTCTATTACAACACAAATTTATTTAAAGATTTTTTTATGCTGGATCAAACTAGTTTTTTTTGTTATAGAGAATTAGGCTTTTGTGTAAAAATGTAATTTATCTGTTATTGGACTATATTGGCAGAAAAAGATGTTATTGAATATTATATTTTAAAGGTTAAATTAGAAACATATCTGCTGATATGAATGGCCTCACTATTGATCAGAAACCATTTTTTCCCAAAACATTAAGTAAAAAATTGCCAAAACTCGTGTTAAATTTATGTGATACTGAGGCCCTACATACTCACTCAAAATTGCTGCTGCTACAAAAATTGAAATGACACAAATATAATGTAAATGCTTTTGAAAGTTACAAACCTTTGACAAGTCCAGAGTGGAACTGGTTTTCTTTCTCATCTTTTTCAGGTTCTTGGCAGCCACGGATGGCGTTGCATCAATCTGTATGTGACTGGAGTAATCATCGCTCATCTCCGACATCATTGACGTCTCAGCCCCACTTTCAAGACTTCGCCGTTTTGGAAGAGGAGGCTAAAATATGTAATATCAAACTATTGATATCCATATTGACGAGTTATTTAGTATAAAGTTTTGCACTTCTAAATAACAGGCAAACTTTCTCCCATACAAGGTCAGGAACCGAGCTGGGCTTGAACCCATGACCTCATTGACAGTCATGGGTGAATGCTTTTGAGACAAATTGAATGGGGTTTTATGGCATACCAAAACATTATATGACGCAAACAGGACACAATAAATTAACATTCATATTGAAAAAAAACAACACATCAACAAATGAATATATGTAGAATGAGCAGGTCTACAACCTTTATAGCACAGAACTGCAGGTTTTCAGCAAAAGTTATCAAATTACTCAAATTGTCTCTTACAACATGCATGAGCTACAGTGATGCTATTTTCATCATCACTCATTTGGCACCTGGGAACCACACTGGGGTTGGTTACTTAACCAAAATAGTGAGCATTACAAAATTATGATTAAAAAATGAACATGACACCCATTTTGAAAATTCTTACCTTATTGAAGAGAACGACAGTAATTCTATTCTTACTTGGAAACACACGGATCTTTTGAGTCAGCCCCTTATAAAGTAATAATTCATGCAAGAAGTTACACTTACCAAATCATCACCTCTATTGCCTGGGCTATTACGTTTCTTTCCTCTCCGTGACGGTGCCCGTTTGTGTGAGGAACCTGTCTGTGCCAACACTGGGGTATCCTGCAGTGCCCTGGAACTGTGTCTTGTGCTGCCAGGTGATCTGTTCAAGGTTTGTATCTCGGTTTTCTCAAAATCAGGGGTGTCCACTAAAGCACTTTGGGTGGACTTGGGTGGGGCTGGGCGTGGAGGTCGGCCATGTGAACTCTTACGTGCTGAGGACTGACGGGATAGCTCATGCTCTGTCTCCTGCACATGATAAATATAAGTTCTCCATTACATGAAATATCTTTCTTCTTATTTAAACTTTTTTGATTTATTCATGTAAAAAATCATTATAACAAAATTCAATACAGCTTATATATGTCTTGGCTCCATGCCACGAAACCATGTTGAGTGATGTATTATATCGAAGCTCCATGCCTGACCATGTTCAGTGAAGCATCGTAATTTAATTATCGCAGTAATTGACCAGTTTAAATTTCTTTTGATTTTATCTGGTCTTTAATTCAAGATCATTTCGTCAGACAAAAATGTAGATTTATTATCTCAAACAAATTATCCATGATATAAAATATTCAGAAATAGAGTGCCGTGAAAATATATCACAATTGTTGCAAGTCCTTTTTAATGTAACGAGTTTATACAAGTTTTAATGAAACAAAATACAAGAAAATAAAGATGATCACCAAGTGATTTATCAATTTATTACCTGGAACTTCACCTGCTTTGATGGGGAGGTGAACGACGGGTTGTCCTCCGACACCGGCTCTGTTTTTATATGGAAGCGACTCTGTTGGAGACCACCCAGACCTTCAGCTATCTTATTTCTCTCCTCTTGCCAGCTCTGGGGAAGATTATAAACAGGCTTCGTTATTAGTCAGATTCAAAAGTTACTACAGGAATAAATAAAACTTGCTTTATTTTTATACAATGCTTAAGTAGTTATATTATTAGACTACATACATTATGTATAAACATGTAATGTTAAACCCGCCTAATTTAATCAAGCAACTAGTGAAGGTCAAGGGAAGAAGACAGGCTGTTGTTTAATACAGGTTGATTTGCTCTGAAAGCATAGAAATTGGAAATAGCAAATATCTTATGACAAGTGACTGCTCACACAAGTTTGACTGTTTACATCAGGTTGACTGCTCAGTCAAACCTTTCTTAAGCAGCCACTCAAGGGAAGGAGCAAAATTGGCTTTTTAAGACAGGTTGTTGCTTAATACAGGTTAGTGTTTCGAAAGCATAGAAACGGGAAACAGTAAATGTGGCTGCTTAATAAAGGTGACTGCTTACATAGGCTGGACTGTACTTCATATGAAACATAAGTCAACAATGTACAAGTATGAACTATATGACATTTGTATGTTACAACATTTATATCATCTAGTGGGCAGCACGGCTCTCATTAATGTGATAATTGAGTCAATTCTTTTTAACGTTACGATATTATGAAAAGCAGAGCAGTAGTGCAACAGAAAGTGTTGGTTTGTCACATTAGAGGTTGCTGGTTCGATCTCCAGCTCGACCTGATAGCATGTCCAGAAAACAACACTCAATACTGGTTCTACCCAGAAAGTGGAATCAAGAACAATTCAAATAAACTATGTTTAACTAAGTTAAAATAAATAAGTAACCAAAGTTAAATAGCTCCACTTGATGTTGATTTATACCACGTTTGAATGAATCCCATGTAAACCGTAGTGTAGTTGAAATCACAAACAACAGGTCCATGTAGTAGAAAAATCTATGTAGTAATATTGTACATTGTGGGGAAAAAAAATCAGACCAAAACATCACAACAAATGTGCATATCCACTTAATATTGATGCTGCATACCAAGTTTGAATTGAATTCCATGTCAACTGCTGAAAAGTTGAAGTGTCTCAAAGAACAGGTGCAAAAGTGTAACTGATGAAATAAAGTACACTATATGCCACCGGATCTTCAACACTTGGGGCATAAAAAATAACAAATGAATATCAGCAAAAGGTGATGAGTGTTACAAATATAGAGATGAAACATGGTTACCTTGGTGATCTGTATCTCCTTCTCCTTCAACTGTTTGATTGTATCCTTGTGTTGTTTCAGCTCTGCATCTTTTTTCTTCAACACAGCCTCCAGACCGGACACCAGCTTATCTCTCTCCTCTCGGAACTCCTGCAGTGTGCAAGTGAATTTTGACTGGTTATTTAGTAATTATTTAATCAATACCAATGAAACTGAGTGCAGCTGTACTGGAACCTGTCTAAAATCATGGTCACCTGGATGCTTTTGTTTTTATGTATTTAAGTATATACTTAAATATGTTTCTAAAAGTGTGCACTGCTCCTGTTGTTAGTTAAATGGGGGGCTTTCCATATCTTGATTTAAGGCCACCCTTAATAAATTGTTTGTTTGCCACTTCCGACTCATACCATTTAGGGGTGGGTGGGTAGGTAGGTAGGTAGGTAAATTGTTTGTTTTTTTGTAATCTATCAGTTTTAAGGACATGTAATGACACATGTGAACACCCAAAAATATTTTCCTGACTGGTGGGATTGTTTTGGGTTGGCCAGAAAACGCAAACAAACAATTTTTTAATTTAGGCCTAATCGAGCGTGAAAAGTAGGTCATGTTCATTAGAAATGACCTACTTCTAGTGTCTGTCAGCAGTTTAAAGACTAAGAAGTACCTGTTTTTATGAATTGAGGTGCCTCAAATTTGGAAATATTTCGAAACTTGTCATTCACAGATACACGCCTGATTGACTGACCACAATAACGTATTACAGCGACTTACCTTCAGTTTGTTATCACAGCTATGTTTATCTTCTGTGGAGGCTTTCAGCTTTTCTTGAGTGGCACTCAGCTTAAAGTTCACCTCCTTGTTTTCACATTGGAGAGTCTGTAAAGAGGGAGGTTATCAGTGAAGAACTATTTGTTGCAATAACAAGTCAGTTTCTTTTATACTTATATAAATTTTATCTCAATTGAGAAAAAAGCTCAGAGTTTATTTGAATCACTCTCGAGTCTGTTTCATGGGAAGAACCAATACTGAGTGTTGTTTTTGAGAGGCCATTTGGTCAAACCTGCAACCTGGCACACATGTAAGTTTGTTTGTCAGTATGGATTCTTCCACTTTTTTTTCAGCAGTATTTCAGTTATACAATAGTGGTGAGTACACCTAATCATTGCCCCTGCGGTACTACATGCCTTATATCTGCAAACCACTGACTACTTTCTCACTTATTCATAGGTAGGAGACTTGTATACATAAAACAAAGCACATGTCAAATCTCTGAGGCTCTGGGCAGTCAGCTATAACACACTGGCAAATTTTATCTTGAAAAGGTTTATCGTAACTAAAAATGACCGTTTTAAAAGTTCAATCAGCATTTAACAATATATATTTTTTTAAATGGCACATCAATATGTCATCAATCTGGCAGGAAAAATGTGTTTCTCATTCTCCGCAAAAATTCACAATCCTGCCATTTCAGATCACCATCAAACTTTGTATATAAAAGGTTGTTCCATATTGTTTACTTTCTAAATGACATTTAAGTAAACTTATAAGCTTGAATGTTCACTCCATTAGTCGTATTTCATTCTGGCAAACCTACCCTGACTTTAACATGAAGGTCACTTATAGTTGTTTCCATATCTCTGCGGACCTCCGCAAGTCGTGTTTCTGCGCACTTGTCGGCCCCTTGGCTCCTCAAGTCTTCACACTCCCGTCTTGCTTCTGAATACCAACATGCAAAATATATATACATGTACAAATGTATAAAAGAAGGGTTAAAGATTAAATAAGTATAAAAATGGGGGGGGGGGGGAATAGAACAAATGACAGGAAACATCGACTGAAACTAAAAATGTGCCTGTTGACTTGTAAGTCCCCTGTTGATGGCCCAAACACAACTTTATATTGAAAGTTAAGTCGTAACTCATGCAAATTTTGACCAGTGTTTACAATTATTGAAAATTAAGTTGTAAAGGGGTAATAACTCATGCAAATTTTGTCCAATGTTGACAAATATTGAAATTGACCTGTACTTTATGATTACAGAGGTGCACATAAAATATTATATAAAGACACACTCTTTCTTTATTGACTGGAAACCAATTTATTACCTCAGTCACAATAACAAACAGATGAATGAATGAACAAACAGGGGTAACACTTAATGCTCATTTGTAAATCTTTGAACGATGGAGGCATAAAACAAGAATATTGCCAAACATAGGAGTGGGTACCGCGAGTACTGTGGTAAACCACAGGGTTTTAGCGAATATCGCAGTATGTACCAGGGTATACTGTATCATTTCTTAAGGTCAAGATGTCTCCAAATATCAGATTTGTCACACTTGTGAGCAATTTTTCTTTCATCCTCAATTTTGATTACACTCGATGTAGTCGACAGTATCACATGTGATGATCTATTTTCAATAGCAACATAAATACCAAGTAAAACTGGTCTGATAATGTATTACTTTTACAATTTAGACAACTAAAAACTTTAAAAAGCTGAAAAAATACTTTCTTACGTAAACAGACACAAAAATACAACACCTTTTCACTTCGATCATTCGGTTAACACTTAGTCAAGGAAATTACTCTATAATAGTACCACCATATGTACTTGCATAACTAAAATGGCTGTATGCGGGTTTACAGCTCTAGCCAATGGTGCAATATCACTCTGTGATGCACAATGCCAACCGTTGTTTATACCAAAATTAAAATCTGTTACTATGCAGTTTCTCCATCCACCCATGCAAAGAGTGCATTAACCAAAACACTTTATTACATGTATCAGAAGTCTGCCTGCAAAATTTCATCTCAGTATTTTATTTGAAACAAAACTTAAGCCATAATAAATCTATTATTAGATTATCATCCCCGCCAGCCCCCTAATTTTCATGCCACCCCAACCCTTTTTTTTTTTGTAAAAAAATAAAATAAAACAAACAAAACATTCAAATATAAAAATAAAAAGTAAAAAGTAAAATACTCCCACTCTCCCCGTTTTTAAGAAAAATTGGATTGATAATCTAGCAATTAATTTATAATGGCCTTATTAAACATTTCTTCGATAGATTGACACTATGTGCCATCCCTCTCTCACCTAATTCTTCAGAAATATCTTCTTATCAACTAGAAATGTTTAATGTGTCCATCAGACATGGATGATTCTGCTATATATTAGTGAAATTTACTAAAAAATAAGTTGAAATTGTGCCATAACTCCTGTAAAATGTAACAGACAATGACAAATATCAAATTTAAACAGATTTTTTATAATTATGACATATTTTTTTTAATATTAATTAAAATTCAGACTCTTTCTAAAATTATTAGTCAGAAACCAATTTGACTTCTGACAGAGGAACGTACAGGGTAACACTTAATTATGTCTCTTCATCATTCTTTCAAAGGCTGGGCATAAATATACACGGACAATCAATGTACCAGACTTTACCTGTGAGACTTCTTTCCATCTCCTTAAGTTCCTGGTTGTTCTCCTTTACAATGGAAGTCAGTTTCTCTTTCTCTTTCAAAGCCTGGGCTGCTTTCTGCTCTGCCTCCACAAGCTGTTGTTTCAATAAGTCTCTCTCTGCCTCAGTACGAGCGGCTGACTTTGTCTCATCTAGTCGTTCCCGCTGCTTCATGTCCTTGGACTCTAACAGAGCCTGGTATTTACCCAGCAACTCCTTGTACTCTGAGGAATAGAAATCAAAACTAAGATTCTTCTCTCTTTTTTAATGGGGTTATCAATGCCATTTTCAACACATTTAATACAAATCATATTCACAGTCAAACCTGTCTTAAGCAGCCAGTCATGGGAAGGAGCAAAGTGTTCTTTTAAGACAGGTTGCTTAACACAGGTGAATTTGTTCTGAAAGCATAGAAATGGGAAATAGAAAATGTAGCTGCTTAACAGAGGTGACTGCTTAATAGAGGTGACTGCTTAATAGAGGTGACAGCTTACACAGGTTTGTCTGTGTAATATCTACATGTACATGTATATAAATGGCATCCAGTTTATTGATTTAGAAAGACCTCAGGATGAATCTGAATAGAAACACTGCCTTCCACAAGCAACTTGTTAACTTCACAAAAACAAAATTTTAAACAGTTGGGACTGAACCAGAAACCTCAGCAGTGAAGTAAGTGACCTTGAAACAAAGTTCTGGACCAATACGCCACAATGGACCCCTGTTTTAAAAATGCACCATTCTATTCTTTTATGAGCTGACAATCACATCGTAAATATGCATAATTATTAAGGTTTCATATCAAGAAAGTACTTGTGCCTTTCACAAATGTTTAAAATATGACTAAGGCAGAGATCAAACACAAAACCTCCCACATTTGGGGGCAGGCAGACACTTCTCCCCCAGATCACCACTATAGTGAATCCAGAAGAAATGAAAACATACCTGTCTGGGCGAGGGCTAGTTCCGCCTCCTTGTTGTTGATGAAATCTTCCTGCACCTGTAACATATTCTCCTGGTCTTCCAGAGTCTCCTTGAGGAGGGAGACCATAGCATCATTTTGTTCCTTCACTAAAATACAACAATAACGTAGGATACTATATATGAAATGATTGCATGATCATTGATGATGAACTCTGACTTGTAAATGAAAACATGAATCATGAAAATTTAAAAAAACTTAAAATTTATTAACACTGACCTTGACTTGAATGAACTCTACAAGCAGTTAAAACAGGATAATCATTATAAAACTGCTGTTTTAGGCCATAATATGTTAATTGCTAGATGACTATTCCTAATTTTCATGCCGCCCAACCCTTTTTATTTTCATTAAAAAAAAAATTATTTTCTTTTTTTTTTTAAACTTAACAACAAAAAATTTAAAAGAATATAATAATTATATATATAAAAATAAATTCCCCCCCCCCCCCCCACTTTTTAAGAAAGATTCGGATAAGAATCTAGATTATAATTAACTTCTAATGGCCTTAAAGAAACAGAAAGTTTTGGCGTATCATCGGAACAAGTGAGACTTGAAGTTATCTTACTCTTGACTTTCAATATTTAAGGAATTATGATTCCTAGTTAATGTTTACAGGGAATATATCAAGAAGAAAAACGCTATAAATGTCTTAAAAATATGATTATTTTAAAAATGGAAAAAAGCATCTCATTATCATAAATGAGTAAAATCTGAATGGTTTGATATGTCAAATCCACCTAAATGTTACAAAATCAATATTTAAATTTGAGTGGTAAACTTGAAACAAAATCTCCATCCTTGAAATAGGCAGCTCTTTATAGATAATATTTTGATTTCTATTTGATCCATCATACTAGTTTACACATTGTAGAATTTTTTTTCATCTTAGAAAGAGTCCAAAAGACAAAGTAAAGGTAGTCAAGCAGTATTAAAATGTTATCTATTTTAAGAACGGGGAATTTCATTTCAACTTTACCACTTCAATTAAAATATTGTTTTTTTATCATGTTTTGGTGGATTTAGTGTTTCATTTATTAATGATGGGAAGCTTTGTATCCATATTAAAATTAACCTCAAATCTTTTAGACAGTCACAAGGACTACCTTTAAGATTTAAAAGTTTGATATAAATTTAATTGCAGGACCTTCGTTGTGAAGGTACAAAACATTATTTCTCACCTTTATCGTGGGATTTCTTATCTACGATGTCTGCTTCCAGTTTACGTTTGAGTTCATCAACTTCCCCTTCCTTCTTCAGGATCTGCAGTTTCAGTGCATTGTTTTTATCCATGTATTCCTGCAGATCATTATCTGCATGTTTACCTTCCATATTTGAACGGACCTGTAGGGTATTCACATCATCTTTTAACACAGACATGCAAAAAGATTTTTTTTTCTCGCCTTGGGCCATCCTTAAACAAATGTTTGTTTGCTGTGCTCCAACCCAGTATTTTTCACATGGGCAATTAGGTAGCTATTTTTTATGAACAGATTATGATCTGGCATAGTCACTTTAAACAAAAATGGATAGAAATAATGAAGGAAACTAAAAAAAAATGGGTAGCTGCAATTTTGAGTGAGTAGGTTGGAGCACAGCAAACAATTTTTTTGTCTAAAAATGGCCTTGTCAAATTTTTTTTTGTTCTGATCATTTAAATTATTTTCATTGAGAACTTTCTCTGGTAACTTAAATAATTAAATGTTCTTTTTTGCACAAGACACTGATTTCTTCAAAATTCGATAGAATAAGTCTGGAATAGATGCCACATTGGATTTTCGAGGTCAGTTAGAGGTCAGTACAAACAACTTTTACAGATATTGTTTTGACATTACATACATGTACAATTTAATATCTGCATGAGGAATTTTCAAAATCAGAGCAATATGACCCATCACATTTGCATCTACATGGAAACAGCCATCCTATAAATCTTCTACAAACTGATTTTTTCTTTGATTATTTAACAAGTCAGAACTTCCTCAAAACTTCAATTAAGGTCAGAACTTCCTCAAAACTTCAATTAAAGAACTTCCTCAAAACTTCAATTAAGGTCAGAACTTCCTCAAAACTTCAATTAAAGAACTTCCTCAAAACTTCAATAAAGGTCAATGTTATGCCACAGCCATCTTAGAATTCAGGCTGGTCTAGCTTGTTTTGAACAATTTGAATTCTATTTTTTGACACATAAAATTAAATTAACTTAGAATAAAATGAAATGGGTCATGACATATACAGAAAATAATGCATTTAAATTGATTTTTAAAAAAAAATTAAGCTTCTTCGGCAGTAACTATCATGTATAGGGTACTTTTACTGGTTTCAGAAATCATTTTGCATTTATAATTATATTCATGCTGAAAGTTTTTTTGTCTTTCAAAGCAAACATTTTACTAAGTATGAATGCTTGTAATTTCTTATACACTTAAAAACCTCATGACCAGGTTTGATCATTTTCTATAACAAAACAATCAAGACATGGCAATTTTAAGAAATCTGAAGTCAATGATGGCTGTGATGTAATATTGACCTTAACAAAAGTCAGAATATAATAAACTTTACATTACAGGAGCAAGACTATTCTACCTCAAAAACATGTATGGTATCCTGTGCATGTTTCAGTTCCTGCGTCTTTTGCTGCAGCTTATTCTCTGTATCAGACAGTTTCCCAAGCCATTCCTGAATCGTCACATTGGCTTTGGTCAACTGTTCGTGCAATCTGTGCTCTCTGTCTCGACTCTTAAAATGAAATAAATTTAATAAACATGTATTAAATTCAATATAAAATGTGTCCTCAATGACTGCGTGGTTTACAAGAACGCTTACCTCACACTAAAGTAGTGGGTTCAAGCCTAAAAATATGGATCCAAAACTTTGTGTGAAAGCTGTCTAGTTACTTGTCAAAGTAATTTTTCTCAGATTAATGATTCATTCCGAATTATTTTCTAACCAATCAAACTCAGCATGTTATGAAACAACACTCAGTACTGGTTCTACCCAGGAAGCAACACTCGGTACTGGTTCTACCCAGGAAGCAACACTCAGTACTGGTTCTACCCAGGAAACAACACTCAGTACTGGTTCTACCCAGGAAACAACACTCGGTACTGGTTCTACCCAGGAAACAACACTCAGTACTGGTTCTACCCAGGAAACAACATTCAGTACTGGTTCTACCCTGGAAGCATACTCAAAAGCGTTTCATAAAAGCTTTGAGCTTTCTTGGTAATCCAGCTATAATAAGCTTTTACCCAGGAAACAACACTCAGTACTGGTCCTACCCAGGAAGCAACACTCAGTACCAGTTCTACCCAGGAAACAACACTCAGTACTGGTCCTACCCAGGAAGCAACTCAGTACTGGTCCTACCCAGGAAACAACACTCAGTACTGGTCCTACCCAGGAAGCAACACTCAGTACTGGTCCTACCCAGGAAGCAACACTCAGTACTGGTCCTACCCAGGAAGCAACACTCAGTACTGGTCCTACACAGGAAGCAACACTCAGTACTGGTCCTACCCAGGAAGCAACACTCAGTACTGGTCCTACCCAGGAAACAACACTCAGTACCGGTCCTACCCAGGAAGCAACACTCAGTACCAGTTCTACCCAGGAAACAACACTCAGTACTGGTTCTACCCAGGAAACAACACTCAGTACTGGTTCTACCCAGGAAACAACACTCAGTACTGGTTCTACCCAGGAAACAACATTCAGTACTGGTTCTACCCAGGAAGCATACTCAAAAGCGTTTCATAAAAGCTTTGAGCTTTCTTGGTAATCCAGCTATAATAAGCTTTTACCCAGGAAGCAACACTCAGTACTGGTCCTACCCAGGAAGCAACATATTCGTGGGGACTTAAATTCGTTGAAAACCAATTTAAAAAAAAAAAATTTTTTTTTTTTACACTTTTGACATCGCATAGTATGCCAATTAGTACACTTATATACAAGTACGATATAGAACTAATTGTTATGCAGACACCAGATAAGGAAAGGAGAAGAAAGACATGTAATCCAGAAAGGGTTTCAGAATGCAGGCCCGGTGTAAATAACAATAGTGCCACGTCACGTGACAGTGAAAACGGACAGTAAACTAATGTGCTGCGTCTTTTAAGAGATTTGTTTGTTTTATTCATTAAAAATGTATCAGTATATATTTAATCATAAAATGAAACAAGTATAGAATTGAATAAAAAAATATCACTAAATAAGATATTTCTTCTCTTGAAACTTGTGTTTTAGTTTTCTTTGTACGCGCGCATACTGTCATTTTACAATGTTTTACACTTTTTTTTACAATGTTTACCGTAGGCCTATACGTCACATTGTTTCAACTCGACAGGATTTGCTGCAAGGTGAGAGTCTATTTTTAGCAACTCTGACATTTGATTGAAGTAGAGTAAATTATAGCACATCTCACTACACGCACACGTCTATGAATTAAAGATGATATGTGTAATAAAAAATTCTTGCACTATTTACAAAATCATCAATGTAAATATTGATGCAATATGAGGAAAGAAAATATATAAATAAAGGATGGAATATTTACCACAGTGCGATGCACGTAGGCATATGAAAACAGAGGTAATTTATATTGACAGCATTACATTATTGCGTAAATTAAGTTCGTGGGTATTTGATTTCGTTGTCTAGGCTTCCCACGAAATCCACGAAAATTAGTACCCCATGAAAATTAATGATTTCACAGTAAGTTTTCATTATTTATTTACTTTATTTGATTTTTTTGCTACATTGAAGGCCAAGTTCGTTTTGCTATATTGATATCAAGAGTGATATATATATATATTGATTACTAAAATGACAGAAGTGAATTAGCGTAACCAAACTTACAAATTGACTGGTGTAACAAGTCCCCATTTGGCTTTCATTATGTCCATTATGTGTAAATTACTAAAGAACATTGTGAATATGCTGTTAAAATGAATACGTGGATTTAAAATATTATTGTGATACAGGAAGTCAGAACATTATTTTATTGTGCTTCTGGTTTACATAGTTAAGTTCTTGGTCATGCATGTATTTGTATCAATATTTCAAAATCCATAGATCTCTTATCAACATTTGGGTATCAATATTGTTTTTGTCAACGGCAGCCATATTTATCGAGACACAAAACTGAAAGCTGTGTAGAACTTTCTCATGATTATATACATGTAAATACATCAACTACAACTTCGAGTATGGTATATACATGTATGATAACTACCAATTGTAACTTATAAAATCATGATAAAATTATGTTTGCTGTATATGAGCATAACCAGGCAGTTTTGATTCTCCAAATTAAAATTCAATGTCTCAATAAATAAAATAATTACCAGACACAAATAATCATAAAAGAAAGTGTAGGACAGCAGTAACGAACACTGATGTTGTTTCTACATTCCGTTATAATAAAAAGGTTTCATCAAAATTTTCTAATAGGGCTTTGGCTGCTGAAAATTATTAATGCATGAAATGTGTAAAAACTATTCACTCACCTTTGTCAACTCGACTTTTGTTGAAGGACTGCTTATTGACTGTCTGGGGTCTGCAGCCTGTATGAAGGACGCTCGTGATCGCCTGTGAATGTCCGCCTCACATGGAACATTGTTCCTATCTCGCTCTTCCTCCAAACGCCTTTCTAACCTACCTACAGTACCCTGCAGCTCTGTCACCTCTTTTATCAGAGATTTGTTTGTTGTCTCAGTCTCGTGCAGCTTTGACACAACATTGTTTAACTTTCTCTGAAGCAAAGGATCATGGGAAGGCACATGTTCACTATTTTGAGTCGTTTTATTGTAATTGCTGTGATTCTGATTTGCTTGTAATGTTTTAACTTTGGTTTCCAGAGAGGCTATTTCAAACTTTGCTTCCAAGAGAGCATTCTCAGTTTCTATCTTCTCCTTTCTCAGTTTACGAACACCGGTTTGAGGGCTCAAACATTTCATTTCACCGGTGTCTTCCAAAATTTTCTGATATTCTTTCGTTTTAGCCTTTTCTGCTTCCAGTTTCCTTTCAAGCTCTTTCAGTTTTTCTGAATTTGTGTTATCACAGTCCGTGTTTGATTTGTCATTTTCTTCAGATTCATACAACGTTTGTAACTCCTGCAGTTTATCTTTTATCACTTTACACTGACCTACTTCCTTGGAGAGGTCATCTTTTAATACCTTCAACTCCAGTTTGAGAGTTTCACTTTCAACTTCCTTCAGTGTCAATCGGCTCCTTAGTTCATTTGCCAAATCTGAACTGCTTTTCATTTCAACATTTTCCTCTTTTAAATTCCTATTTTCATTTTCAGACTCCTCAATTTTCAATTTTAATATTTTAACTTCATTCACATGCTCATCTTCCATTTTCAATAAATCTTCATTTTGAGATTTCAACTTCAAATTCATTGCATCAATTTCGTTTTTCACTTCTTCATTATGTGCATCCATTTTTGTTTTACTGCTATTGGCTTCTTGACTTCTTTCTTCTAACTCTTTTATTTTCTGATCCTTCTCATGTAATTTTTCACCCATTGATTTGACCTCTTGATCTTTTTCTCTAACAACACTCTTCAACTCTTGAAGCGTTTTATCAGTCTTCTCATGTAGAGCACGTTTTTTTTCATCCACATCTTTAATTTTTATTTTCACCTGATCTTTAAGATCTGCTACAATACTTTCAATACTTGAAACGTTACCTAAAACTTCATCTGCATCAAGCATAGCCCGAACAGCTGCTAATTGTCGCTGTGTCTCCTCACGCTCAGTACTCCTAGTGTTGTTTTCTTCTCTCAATGCCTCTATTTCATGACTGCATTGTCCCAACTGATGCTCTACATCTTTGAGCTGTACGTGTTTACTATCAATTTCAACTCTCACACTTTCAATTTCACATTTAGCTTTCACCAGCTGATTCTGAGCATCTTCCATCTGTGAATTTTTCTTTTGAATTTCCAACTTCAGTATTTCGATCTCACCACGGCTGTTTTCAACTTCAAGTCTAGCATCTTGCAATTCTCCTTTCACATTATGGTGCAAAGTTTTATGAGAGGAAACCGTCGATTTTAATTCTGCATTTTCAAGCAAAACCGCACTTAATTGGCTGGAATTGCAATTACTGCTGTCACCAATTTTTTCTTTAAGTTCTTTATTACAGATGCGTAATTCATCAAGCTGCTTGGTTTTGTCTTCCAGAGCATCCTCTAGATCGCAATTCTTATCAAACGATTCTGTTAATCTGGAATCAAGATTAGTCAATTCACTTTGGCTTGATTCAAGTTTAGCTTCCATTTCCTCTAATGTATATTTATGTTTTGCTACTAAGTTCTCCAAGTCCTCAATTTTTTCATCTGTTTTCTCCAATTCTTCTTTCAATTCACTGATTTTTACATTTTTATCATCTAAATCTTTTTCTTTCTTACTCACTGATTCTTCAAACATTTTCTTTTGCTCCTCAATGTCTTTTTCTTTCTCACTCAGTTGATTTCGGTGTTTCTCATCAAATTCTTTCTGTTTTGCAGCAACATCTTTTTCACACTCACTGACTTTTTCTCTCACACTTTTCAACTCGTTTTCTAATTTAAGAATGTCCTCATTTTTCTCTTCAATCAACTTATCCTTTTGGCACAACTCAACCTCTTTATCAACAACAGCAGATTCCAAATCCTGAACACTTTCTTCCAGATCATCATTAGCTTCAGCATCTTTTGACATAGATTCTATTTTATTCTGTAATTGATTAATCAAGTTTTCCTGTTCCAGATTTTTTTCTTGTAATGAGACTGTATTATGCTCCTGACACTCGACTCTATCTTTAAGCTTTTCTTCATTTTCTTTGTTTCTTTGCTCACTTTCAGTAAGTTTCTTCATCATGTCTGCTAGTTTTTCTTGAACCAGTTCTACACTTTCCCGTTCTTCAAGCATTGCATTTAGATTCTGACTGAACATTTCTATTTCTTCATCTTTTTCTTTAATTGTAGCTTTTAATTTTTCAACTTCATTGTCACTTTTTATTCTCAAATTTTTATCCGCATCCTCTTTTTCTGCCTTAATAGTCTTTATTTTTTCTGAAAGACTATCTATAATTTTGTCTTTGTCATTCAAAATGTCTTCAAATTGCTTCGATTTCTTAAGAATGTCATCAAGCTTGGCATTTTTTTCTTCTAACTCTGCATTTTTTTCTATAACAACATTTAACATTTTTTGTAACTCATCTACTTTTGCTCCTGCCTCATTTAATTTTTCTTTCAATTTGATCAGCTCTTTGGCAGCCTCATCCTTGTTGTTCATTACTTCCACTAACTCTTCTTTTTCTTTCAAAGTTTTGTTCAGTTTTTCATTCATCGCCTTATTTTCTTCTGTATGCTTTGATCGCTCCGCTTTAAATTCAGTGACCAGTCGTTTGCTAGTCTCGGCATCCATACTCAAAATGGCTAACTCCTCCCCAGTTTTAACTAGTTCTTCAACTTTGGCATTTAGATCTAATTGCAGTTTCTCTATCATTGTAGAGCTATCTTCAAGCTCTTTCTTCAAATCTTGATTCTCAATGTCTTTTTCATCAACCCTGAATTCCAAATCTTTGCATTTTTCTGAAGCCTCTCTGAGAAACTCATCTTTTGCTTTAAAGCCTTCTTTCAGTTTTGTAAGTTTGGATTTGGCTTTTTCCAAATCTTTATTTTTATTATCTATCACAGATTGTAGGTCATTATTAATATTTTCAACTTTGTCATCAGCACATTTTTGTAATTTTTCAACTGATTTAGGAGACAAAATCTGCAACTCAATTTCCTTGGTTTCTAAGTCACGTGTTGTTTTGTTAACCATTTCTTTCAGTCCACCATTCAGACATTCCAACTCTTCTTTTCTCTCTTCTATTTTCACAATTGTTTCTTCGTTTTCATGCAATTTACTTGATAGTTTTTTATTAGATTTCTCCAATTGCTTGAACCTATTGTCCAAGTCTGCAATTTCTTTTGAATTGTCCTCAATAACCTCAGTCAGATGTTTAACTTTAGTTTCTGAATCAGTAAGTTTCTTTGCTGTGCTGAAGTAATCTTTCATGAGAGGTTCAAGTTCCTTAATTTTCAAATTAGCTTTGTTAAGCTCTTCAATCTTTTCTTGCAATTTCGTTTCAAAACTGTTTTGTTTGTCTACATCTTCTTTCTGCTTCATTTCAGCGCAGCTCAATTTTTCAGTATATTTTTGTTTCAACTGAAATTCAAGTTCTTCAACCCTGTTCCTTGCTTTTGTGTGATTTGCCGATTCAGAATTAAGTTTTTTCTCAAGATCTTCAACAGCAGATTTTGATATTTGGAGAGCATGTTCCAGCTCAGCTATCATTGCACAATTTTTGTCCATTTCCCGTTGAAGTGCTTTCAACTGTTCATTAACATCATGTTTAAGATGTTCTTTACTGTCGTGGGCAGCAACTTTTACTGCTGGAGATTCCATAACATGTATACTATTGTTACCTTCAGAATCTTTTTGTGGAGACTTTGATGGAGATAGCATTGAGAAGAGCCTCATTTTAGCACTTGGAGATTTGAGGGATCCCCCAGGTGACTTTAAAGGTGATTTCACACCATAGAGCTGAGATTTGAAATGGAATATCTGAGATTTGAGATTACTTATTTCAGCAGTAAAGCCATGGATTAAGGCTGCTTGACTCTTGGCATGTTCTTCACGATCTATTTCATACTTCGTCTTCCAGTGGACGGATGCCTGTTCTTTCTCAACCAACTGATCTTCAAAGAATCTGGCTTTGTTACGATACTTGCTCACATCACCTGAAAATTTTGTTTTAAATATTTTTGTTTTTTCCCCAACCACAATTGGAAATTTTAAACACTCAATGCTCTCTCTAAGTCCACCTGGTCCAAGACACCATCTCAAGATCATTTACCTTTCACTGCTGAGATTGAGTTCAGACTCAAAAAACTTGGGTCAAAAAACTTATGTAAGAATGTAATTTACTTGCAAAAAGGTGGTTCTTCTTAAATTTATCTAGAGATCTCACTTATCTATTAAACAGAATATGCCATATATAACCTCTAATGTTTTGAAATTTGTATTAAATCCCACTTAAATGCTATTAATTATTTTCATTTAAATAATTAGGATTAATTTTATCTTTCTGTATTGCATACATTAAAATGGAGCTTAACTAATTGAATTACAATGCAACATATTTTTCTATTATCATATATAAATTTGACAAACTGGACATTTATTATCCAAGAAAATGCTGTATTTTTTGTTTAAAAGGCAGTCTTTTCTATCAAAAAATTTATACTTCTCTACACTTGCATACCCCTCACAGCATGCCTAGACAAAATGACTCACCTGAAATGAGAAACCAGGTGAGAATTAGCTACATATTACATATATATAGTGGCGATATTACACAATATATATACTGTACATATGTATCGTAGGCATGCTGCAAGGTGATGTAATAGGCCCAAAACTGTTCACTTTAATAACATACTAAAAGCAATATCAATCAAAATGGAACAAGCACACCAAACATCACTGTCAAACTCAAGATTAGATTCAGTATTAATAAAAATGGGAATCAACAAGAATGATCATTTGTATTCTTAATTCATAAATTAGTAGTGATAAATCAAATTTGAATATGAATTATTTTCCCTTTGAAATCAAATACTGCATCTACATATTTTACATTACCAAGTGAAAAACTTTGGCTTAATACTTTTGCTAAGTTTTCGGAGCCTGTTTTCATTAGCTTTCGTAAATCTCAGTTTTTGAATGGTGTAAATGAAATGCTTCAAGAATTTTGTCTTTTTTTATAAACTTCAAATCATGTGTTTTAGATTCCGTTAACTTATGATTGTTAGTGAAAAATCCACAGTAATTAGTTTTGCTCTTCAGATATTTTCAGTATACATTTCTGCCTAATATGAATTGTTCATCGCTTTTCATAAAAATACGACGAAACTGGCAAATACAATTTGTTCTGGCAAACTTAAGTTTACTTTATATACATATCCTTCTGAAATAGATCTTTGAAAATGGCATTTAATATTTACAGCACTATAAAAAGTAAACTTTAGACTGCAAAATTAGAAACACAATATTATGCTACGCCAGTTAACAGGTGTAAGTAATCCCTCAAATGACAAATTATTTTCTATTCGACAAACTTCAATACCTATTAAGAAATCAACATTTTTTAGCAATTACAAAATGCCTTATCTGAGAATATGGTAGGATGGTGTGTTTTTTTTTAAATGGAAACTTATTGACACATATTTTCCCTAAATAATGTATTGGTTGAAATTGGGACAATTAACTTTAAACATATCAGGGATGGTATTCACCAACCATTCATAAGTCTTATACTTGGAACTCAAGAATGAGTTTTGAAAAACACAGTTGGAGACCAATTTTTGAGACTAAAGATCAATTATTCTACCTGTCATGGTAAACTAGGTATCTAAGACTGAAATTTAGATTTTCATGCTGAAGTCTAAGAATATTCTCAAGAACGGTTAATGAATACGCCCAAGAACTATAATAAATTTTTCATATTCAACTCAAACTCATTCCCAAACTAAATATCAAAGGTTTGTACAAAAACATAGATTAAAATGCGAACATTTGACGTGACTTCAAATATGAAATATTTAATAAAGAAATTTAAAGGAATTTACATTTATTTTGACATAACCAGGCCCTGGTTTCACAAAAATACTTAAGTCTTTTATTTTACTTAAACTCGATAGATTGCTCAATTTTATACTTAAATTGAGCACACTATTTGAGTTTAAGTAAAATAGCAGACTTACGTATTTTCGTTGGCTCAGAAAATGAAAATACAGATAAGTATGGTAGAAACTAATGCAACATTGTCATTAGACAAACAACTATTGCTTAGGAGCTGTCATTGGCAAAATAACACATTCTATGATCTCTCATTCGGTAAATTATTTGTCATAAACAACTTTGTTGTTTTGGTGATTTCCACGACTTGGGTTCAGGAAATGAATAATATGCAAATATATTTTTTTACTTTTATTATTAGAATAATATATAATATTAAAAATTAAAATCAAATGAGTAAAATCGGATTGAAAACAATAAAATATTGTCAAATGATTTCAGAATGGAAAGATAGACAGAGAAATGAAAATCAGTAAGATCATAAATAGAAAAGAGTAAAATATAGTCGACAATCAAAACTTGACAATTTTGTGGAATAAATTAAATAAAAGAAAACAACATAAAAATGTGCCCGGTACTAGAAGTCTTAATTTTGAAGAACTCATCCGAGTTCACATTTAGAGTAAAATTTAAAAAATTTAGTACTTTTTAACCCTGTAAACATGCATATATTTCAATGCTTGGAAACATTAGCAAACATGATAATAACTAAAGTTCATGTTGATATTTAAATACAAAACTGTTAATGAAAAAGAAGGTATGATATGTAAACTCACAGCCCATATTTCAAATTGAAAACATTTTCATACATTTCATGTGTTTACTGATGAATACTGCCATTATATAAAAGTGTGAAAGACCTATTTCTGTTCTCGTTCTTCATCTGTGCGTTCCAAATACAGAGAGTTGTTTTATAATATATATATATCTATATACATAAGCATTTATGTTTCTATTATTCATAAGCAGTTAGCATTTCAATAAATATTATACACAATATTAAACATTTATTTATATTTTATGCATTTTTAAACACACACACACACATATATATATATTGATATGGCAATTTGTTATATAATTTTCTTCACCATGTGTTTAAAATTGTCCGTTTGAAAGAGGAAAATGCAATGTTGATAACATTCCACTTAAATTAATAACTAATAATTTTGAGAAGTAATTCATCCACATACCAGATGTATCTTCAGTTGTCATTTTGCAAACTAATGGTTCTAATGTTTATCAACCTGTACTAAGCGATTCGACAAACAGAAAAAACAAACATTGTGCTTTTTTTTTTCAAAGAAAACAGATGGTCCTTAAAATTAGAGAAATGCTGGTGTGTTTTTTTTTCACATGGCTTCATCAGATATATCAGGTCATTTCTGCTCCATGCCTGCTCACAACAGGTTCAACTAGTATTTCAGAATTTATCCTACCATTCTGTCGTTTAGATACAGATTTCAACAAAATATTGCAATCAACTACTGGTGCATACAACACTCTCATGCTTCTGTATATATTTTTGTATACTATATGTTCAGAAGTAAAGTTAAAACACTATCGTCTGGTCCTAAGATTGTATTTCTGTCCCATCTTTGAGGTGGCTGTCGGTTTTGTTTTCGATTGTGTCTTAGGTTTTGATGCAACAACTTTTCTGCGTTTACTAGTGTTCAGTGTATCATCGGCATCATTTTCACTGTCCTCACACTTACGTTTCCCATCAAACTTGTTTTCCTTGTCCAGATTTATTGACCGTTTCACCTTTTTCATACACTCCCGCCCTCGAGTTGGATCTTTCGAGGGAGAATTCTTCAAACGTAGCATGCTTGATTTTGTATGTTTTACAAGAAACTTACTTTTAAGTGGTGACAGAACTACCTGTAAAACTCGACTATCATTTAAAGGCTTATGGAATTGAAAGTGGTTAGAATTATGTAATTGAGTTGGCCCTTGGAAGTTGAAAGTTTTTGGCACCTGCAGATCTTGGTTCTGGATTCTTGGAGACATGGGCGACTCAAATACTTCTGAAACGTCTGAACCGGAGTACTCTAAAGAGTTCTCCTCAGAGTATCCCGTTGATCCATTTTTTCTCTGAGTAGCAATGTTATTTTTGGAGGTTGGAACATTTTTCTTGTTCTTAAAGAAGACTTCCGTGTCCGAGCAATCTTCACTCTCACAATCTGCCACAACACCGGAACTATCAGCGTGATAATCTACAAGCTTATGACTAGAGGGTTTTACAACATAATTTGTGACCTTATCAAGGGCTGATAAATCTAACCCAGACACAGAGCTTCTAAACTGATCTAGTGGGGACATGTTCCCGCGAGATGTGTTAAGCGATATATTTTTTACAGGTGATTCGGGTACATAATCAATGCTTTGTGTACCTTCAAGGTTGCGTATATCCGTCTGTAGCGACGTGACGCAATCCTCACGTTTGCTCAGCGATTGGTCTGCAGTCTCCATGGCAACCTTGCTGTCCGATGCTGCTCGCTCAAGTACTTTAATGGCTTCACACTGGAAAAATATTCAAGGTTAAAACTGCTTAATACAACAAATATACCAACAAATACAGCCTATTTGTACATCCGGTCATGTTAACAAGTGGATATCATAACCTACACCTGGTCATGTTTACAAGTGGATATCATAACCTACATCCAATCATGTATACAAGTGGATATCATAACCTAAATCCAGTCATGTTTAGAAGTGGATATCACAAACTACATCCGGTCATGTTTACAAGTGGATATCACAACCTATATCCGGTCATGTTTACAAGTGAATATCACAACCTACATCCAATCATGTTTACAAGTGGATATCATAACCTTTATCCAGTCATGTTTACAAGTGGATATCACAATCTACATCCGGTCATGTTTACAAGCAGACATCACAACCTACAGCTGGTCATGTTTACAAGCGGACATCACAACCTACATCTGGTCATGTTTACAAGTGGATATCACAACCTACATCTGGTCATGTTTACAAGTGGATATCACAACCTACATCCGGTCATGTTTACAAGTGGATATCATAACCTACATCTGGTCATGTTAACAAGTGGTTTGGCTACATCCTATTAATTGTTGTTGTTGTATGGTGTTTAGCGTCGCTTTCAACAATTTTTCAGTCATATTGCGACGGTGTCTCCTTGAGACAGTATTCTGAGCGCTGTCACACTGGAGTATCACGCTACAGACACATGGTATGATACCCCACCCAGTCACATTATACTGACACTGGGCTGACCAGACCTAGAACTCTCCTCTAAATGCTGAGCGTCAAGCGAGGCAGCTTCTAGTACCATTTTTAAAGTCTTTGATATGACCCGGCCGGGGATTGAACCCACGACCTTCCACATGCGAGGCCGACGCTCTGCCACTAGACCACGCCACGGTCACAACCTATTAAAACCAACAACTGTGATAAAACCAAAAGATGACTCTGGGCATGTTATAATACACCTCTATACATTATTGAAATCATAGATTTTTGTTATAATTTTATTTTTACACATTACTAGATGATTATACATTCAATTGGTGAGGAGGGGTTGTCATTTATTATGTAGTACACCAATGTTCCCGCTATTGATCTAAAACCACTTTTTACTGAAAATTTAGTCGAAAAAAGGGCTCTGTAAAATGTGACTGACATTGACAAACTTTACAAGTAATTTATAATTATAGAGGAACACATGAAACATTATTTAAATACAAAGACCCATGCAGATGTAATCTATCGATACGCATGGTCCAGTGGTAGAGCACTCAGTATCACAGGGTCGTGGGTTTGATTCTCCCTTAATGGCTATGTGTGGCATCCTTCAGCAATATGCCTTTTTCCCTTTATATACTTAGGACTGGTTCTACCCAGGAAGACTTGAGCACAATTGGTATAAGCTGTTAAAACTAAACCAATTTTTTTACATGCCACTCATAAACAAACAAACCGACAGTGGTACACTTAATGCCCTTACACAAAAACGTTGGGGGGATTTAATTTTCCCGCTTTTTTTAAAAGATTTGATTCAGACATTCTTAAGTTATTGCACGGACACCCAAACAAATTATGTTTCACAAATTAAAGGGGCATAACTGTAGAACGACAAATGCCACAACCCTTAAAATCAAACTTCTGCATCTTATTTCATTATAAACATAAATTTTCAAAAGATTTGATTCATGCATTTTTTAGTAAGTTATTGTACGGAAACCAAAGTATGACAATTTTTCACTAATTAAAGAGGCACAACTCTACAACACCAAAAGTCACAACCCCAAAAATCGAACTTAGCCTGTGTTTTATCGTTTTAAACATTGTAGTAGAATTTCAAAAGGTTTGATTCAGGCATTCTTAAGTTATTGCATGGAAACCAAGTGTGATGGTCAGACAGATGGACAGAGCCAAATTAAATACAGAAATAAAAAAATTTTTTTTGCACTTTCTTCTATTTTGATCTTTCCTTTAATTTTTTTTTTTTTACAAAATATATTTCACACCTGTGTCTCTAGCTTTTTCTCATATTCCTGTACAAGTTCTGTCAGTTTATTGATCTCCATTTCCTTCTGCTGAAAGGTTTCTCCTGCCTCCGTCAGCATATCATTTAACTCCCGGATCTCCGTCTCCTGTAGATATAAGATGGAACAATAGAAAAAGTCCTCCATGACACACGCATGTCAAGCACACAGAAGTTGAGGTGCTTCTTTTGTGTTTTTTAAACACCCATCAGTTTATAAATGACATATCCAGTTTTACCTGGAAGAAGAAATCAAAATGAATCTGTCCTTCCACAAGTAACTGGCACACATTCTAACACAAGAATTCCGCGGAATGATATGTCTTGCCGTGTCTGCTTTGACCATTAATACACACATTGGATAGAAAAAAAATTATATTCATGCAAGAGTTATCTAACTTGGTTAATGTAGTAGGTTTAATGACAAAGATATTGTAAGAAGTATTGTGTGAAGTTTCGAGATTAAACTTGATGGTAGTTGCACACAAACCTTAACCCGTATTTCTAAGTAAAACATTTAAAAAAAAACAAAAAAAACTTTAACCAGTATAAATAATTTCTAAGTAAAACATATTTAAAAAAAAAACAATAATTTTTTTTTAAATAAATTAAAAAAAAGAAATGTACTCAGCATCTGCATTATATAATGCTGGGTGTTAGTTGTAAATATGATCCAAGTATGAGTGTTTTAGCAATAGTACTTATTGAGAAAAAGTGTAAAAATGAAACCTTAACGTTGGAGCTAAATGCAAAATTCAGCATTAAACAATGTCAATGGACCATGAAATATAGGTCACACTCAGCATTTGCAGTATATAATGTGATGCAAGGTGTTAGTTGTAACAATGATCCAAGTATGAGCATCCTAGAACTTGTATTTGTTGAGAAATAGTGTAAAAACAAAAAAATTAACGTTGGAGCTAAATGCAAAATTCAGCATCAATGTCATTGGACCATGAAATTTAGGTCACACTCAGCATCTGCAGTATATAATGTGATGCAGGGTGTTAGTTGTAACTATGATCCAAGTATGAGTGTCCTAGCACTTGTACTTGTTGAGAAATAGTGTAAAAACAAAAACTTATTGTTGGAGGTAAATGCAAAATTCAGCATCAAACAATGTCAATGGTCTATGAAATGTAGGTCACACTCAGCATCTGCAGTATATAATGTGATGCAGGGTGTTGGATGTAACTATGATCCAAGTATGAGTGTTCAAGCACTTGTACTTGTTGAGAATTAACTTTAAAAACGAAAACTTAATGTTGGAGCTGAATATAAATGTTTGACATCCCGTTGACGGAAAAGCAACACCTTAATCTTGTCTCTCCATCGTCACGGCGAGACAAAAATTAAGTTTTTATGCCTGAGTTAGTGTTGAGAGGTTGTTCAATGGCAGTACCTTTGACACTCCACAAGGAGGATGCCATACAGAAGTTTAAACAAGGCATAAAAAATTATGACTTTTGATACAAGTAATCATAGCAATATATACATATTTCAGGGTACCTTTGATTAATAAATTCTATCATTATTATCACTTAAACAAAATTAATGAGAATCAATGACACAATACATGATTTTCTACAGGTGGGTGGGATTGAAACCTAAACCCCCCAGGTTTGGTAGGTGAGACACTCTACAAAAGTCAGGTGTCTCCTTGGCCCTGATCAAGAATTTTTTATTTCTCTCCTCTCCTTGATCATCTTCCTTGATGACTGGCCAGCACAATACACACCTCATCTCTGTAAGTTGCAGACTACTTCCCCACATATTCAGGGGTCTCATGGTCGTAGAACAACAAAATTCGTGATTGTTGATCACAGAAACTGTGTTCTGGCTCACAGCCACTTGACTGACAGGGAGATGTGTTATTGAATGAACTAGCAGACCCGGCAAAATCTTAATAGTAAAAGACCCCACACATATACACACCTGTTCCTTCACCTGCTGTCTGGTCTGCGTAATCTGCTGACTGAGATTCTCTATTAGGTCTGCCTTGCCTGCATCCTCCGTCACAACAGACTTCTGAATACAAGAACACAAACACCATGATGAACAAACCAACAGTCAAGATTCTGCTGACAATGATAGTGCCATATGCAAACAATGTAAACTTAAACTGTCACATCAGAGTCTAAATTCTTTAAAGTTTTAAAGCTCAAACACAGGATCAATTAAGTTGAAAAGGGGCCAATAACTTGAGTGAAATTTGACAGAGTGGGAGTTATTGACAAATATTGAACATGACCTGCATTTTATAATTATACAGATACAAATCAAATATTAAATAAATACACACACTCTTTCATAAGTTAATGATCTAAAACCAGTTTGTCAAAGGGACAAAAGGACGGATGTATGATGGCCGAACTGACAGTGTAAATGGTGGGTGCATAAACAGTTTAATTTGAGCAAACAAGAAGTTTCTGACCCCAGCACCTTATTTACCAAGACATTCAACTTTTCATCAAGCAAAAACTAGTGTAGATGCAAACCTGTGACAACTCTTTTTCTAACTTCTCTACTTTCCCCTCATACTCTGTAATGGTCTTCCTCAACTCTTCCAAGTCTGTCATAAGCTTGTTATCCTTAAATGTGCAAGACATAATTGATTAAGTCCGAATTCATTTATTTCCAACATCAAAAATAATAAGACGAAACTACGACATGAAATTAATCATTTTTTTACAATCTGGAGGAAGGTGAGAGTTGCTTCAGACTGAGGCAGTCAGAGACATTTATGTTGTAAACTGATTGTTGTCAATCAAGATCAGTCTCAATCATGTTAACTGCCAGAAAATGAATCTTTGTGATATGAACGAGTTTATGCGCTTGGTGAACTGTTTGCTCTATGAAAAGATTGTGTATTTTGTGTGTTTGATGGCCAACCCTCTGTAGTTAACAATAGCTAACATAATGAACGGAGTCTGAACTACTTTTAATTAAGTACTTATAATACAGTATTATCCAACGTTTTTGGCTTTCAGAAAATACTTTACTATTCTTGAGAAAAATGTTTACACTTTATACATATTAAAAACAAAAACAACTTACAACACTATCAACAGATGTTATTTTCACTTCAGAATCTTCAAGTTGTTTTTGCAAATTCTGTTTCTCTTTTTGCAGCTTATCTTGATTGTCCGACATTTCAGAAAGTTTTTTGTTTAACGTTTCTATTTCATTTTCCTGATTCTTGATGGTATCATCACGTTGCTGAAATTGGGAAAGTTAATGGCATCAATCAGATTTTAACAGCTGTCTGAATTACTCTTAAATAATCTTTTTTTTATGTTTGTTACTTGTATTGATGTTTATGAAAAAAAGAAACAATCAGAAATGTCAATAATAGTAAAGTGATAAAAATTTTAGTACAAACAAGAAAAATGTACTATCATGATACTTATCAATTAAAAAGTCATGGACATTTTGTAAATATAGAGTTATCCACATGTCATTACTGTGGAATTACTGGGCCAATATAGCGAGATATCAATCTTGTCCAAGATATTTTTTTAATAATATTGTCGGCAAGTCTGTTAAAGAATGGATGACAATTACTCAGAGGGGACATCAATATTTTGGACAAACTCCATTCATTGTTTACATGTGTAATATCTGTCAAAGAGGTCAAGGGTATAATGAGAGCAAACCTACACTAAATGTAAATACAAAGTTAATCTCATCGAATGTTTATAATTAACACACCTCAACTTTGACCTTCTCCTGATGAAGTGTGACACTGGATACCCATTCATCATCCTCATCTGTCATTGTCTCCCCTTTCCTACGTTTGGCACGTTCCGCTTCAATCAATATCTGCATACGCTTCTCTGCCAGCTCTTCCGCCATCTGCTCACGAATGCGTATCTGTTCTCTGTAAACAGCAAATGTAACCTTGTTTTATTGTTCTGACAGAAATCTGTTCACTCTGTCCGTCTGACTTACCTCACATTTCATTACCCCACCCATTCCCCAGTGGGGTTTGAATAATGCCATTTTCAACACATAACAGGTTATATTTGGCAACCAGTTTTATTGGTAGAGGAAACCGAATGCATACATCATGTTTCTGACTAGAATCATTGTCCATTCACAAGTACTAGCATATATAGAATTTATAATTAACATACAAATCTGATCTCATGTATCATTTATGATTCTGTAATGCAGTTCATGTAAATCTTTCAGAATATTGCATGCACACATGACATCGGCAGGTTTCTGATGACATGAAAGAAATGTCACACAGCTCCAAGAATCTAGGATTAACTTTGCTTTGTAGACATTCTCTCTTTACTAAGTACATATCAATAGTGTTGTGTAGACCATTCCCAAATACCTCTAAATAAGAGAAAGGGGATGATTTCTCTCGACATATCAGCACATGCAAGACTCTTCTCTACCTTGCTGTACCAGAGAGGTTCTCAAACTGTCCTTCAATACTACAAATACCTACCCACATTGTTCCTCTATTTCTATAAATTGTTTCATCATCTCTTCACACACTTCTTTGCGTATCTGTGACTCGAGCTTTGCTTTACTTCGCATCTCCTGCTCAAGCGAGCCCTGCAACTGCTCGATTATGCCTAGCAACTCCTGAAAATGTAAACAAAATCTGAAATGCAGCCCAAATAAAATTTGGTGTAAATTTCTTTTTCGTTGTAATCCATTGTGTTGTGAATATTGTACATGTTTTGCTATAATTACTGGAAATAAAATATCTATTAGTTGGAAGGAAACTTTGACAACATACATCTCATTAAAAGATTTTTTTTTTATTAATTGTGAATATTTATTTTAAATAGTTAACTCATAAATACTTTATGCTTTTAATGTTTGTAAAAGATGCAAACTGTATCAACATGTTGCTTATTAAACAGTTGCACATGTGTTACATTTCTGAAGAACTGGTTATTTTCAAAGTTACTACAGGCAGTATATGAAATACAGCTTTTATATGGTAAAAGACAGCCCCAGAATGAATCTGAATAGAATCATCTTCTATTCTTTTTATAAGGCAAACATCCTCAGACACAATGTGTTTGGATCAAGCTGGATTTAAACTTCAGCTGTGAAACGTTAGTGATCTTGAGACAGTGCATTAAACCACTCAACCTTAGAAAACATTTAAACAATGATAAGCAACAGTCCATTTTTGTTTACTAGAGATTGGTTGTACACCAGTTATTGACAGATACAGACAAGACGGGTGTATAGGTACTTAATTATAAAGTGTTCGCAATAGAAATGTTATTAATTTCACACTTTGTCCAATTATTAACTAACTTTTAACTCAATTATATGGGAAAACCATGACATTTGGGTATGGCAGTGAATTTTGAGTAACTTGATTTATAACTTCCATACTAAATATAAACTAAGATTTAGATTTCAGGTGCACATTGCCTTACATCAATGTTCTGTTGAGTATATGTGGATGCACCATCAAGGTCTTCATCATCATCATCTTCATCAGGCAGAGGAATATTCTCAGCATCCTGTTGTCTCGGAACTTTACTTCCTGGATAACAAACAAAATATATAGGTCCAATAAGATTACACTGTTGTATTATGTATCTAAAACAGCGAATTTTGTAGTATTCACTTTTTATATCTAATAATTACAGTATACTAGTCAGTGTGTTTTTCAGCCATTTTTATAGGCTAGCCATTATTGGGTGATATTCCCAATGGCAGATAGTATCTTTTTTCCCAATTGAGTGGTCAAAATTCCCAATTGAAAGCTTCAATAACTGTAAATTGAAACTTGCCATAATTCCTTGATAAAATAAACAAAGCTTTCCCTATTCTGAATTGTGAATGGCATTGCTTTTTTAGTTAATAGCCAGAGAAGCAAGTGTACACATTTTATGAAGTTGAACAAATGTGTTTAATGAGAAACTTTTCCCATGTTCATGAAAACGCCACTTAAGATCCCAATTTAAGGGGTACTGGTCATCTTCCCAAAATTGTGGGAAAAAATAGTTGATTGAAGGAAACAAAAACTTTATGAAGAATATAACATGAAGACTATAATGTGCATAACATTTTAAAGATATAAACTTTCACCAAATCAACATAGGTATATTGATAGTAGCATTTTGTGGATAAAAGGAATAAGATTTTAAATTATAACTAAACTTAAGCTGACAAATTACTGAAGTTTATTATTCTAATGAAACAATCACCATATCTACTTACGTGCAGGAGTCGCCCAGCTAATTGATGCACGAGGTATTGGGTTTGGTGAAGCTACTATCTGTGGTAATTTGGGTTTGAAGAAGACTGGCTTCTGTTGGACAACAACCTGCATAATGGGAATACTAGAGTATTGTATAGGTGTTTAGATATTTTCTGAAAAATAGTTTCATAATATTCGCATTGTTTAGAAACCTCTATTTCCATTTTGTGTGTGAAGCACATATCTATAGTAGAAACTTATCTAACTGAAGTCAAAGTCAGATTGTGAAACAAGTTCTTACAACTAAAAACAAATCACAATGTGTTCCTGGGACCGGTACTAAGTATATGCAGATAGAAGTGTCTTGTCCATGGACACCACACATGCCAGAGGCCAGGAATTAGGGTCCACTTTTATGGATAGTGCGACGGAAACAGAAACAAATTATCTTATTTTTATGCAATGCCTGTTAATGACCTCTTACCTTTCATGGCTGACATCATGGATTAATGCCCAGCTCCGGGTTTAAAGTTTACTGGAAGGATGGTGGCTTTATTCGGGTTCGATTCAAGTTCTTCCTTCACTATTAATACTGAATATGCCATATATAATTTGTTATGTGTTGAAAATGGCACCACACCCAATTAAATATAATCAGGGCTATTCCATTTAAACATACAACCCACCCATGGAAGGCACTTTTAAATTGGACCCTCCCCCTTTATATTTTTTATTCATTTTATCAGGCCCCCCATTTTAAAAATACCTCCCACCTTAGAAGTATATTATTTTGAAATCCATGGGTGGGATGTATGTTTAAATGGAAAATCCCTCATCATTATTTCAATATGAACTAACCTGACTAGCAATGGCAGAGAACTTGAAGACGTGTTGCGTTTCATCAAACATGCTGGCGCACTGATTTACATTCACAAACATGGCCGCTTTACCACGCCCCACAAAGTAGTTCTGGAACAAGCGTGTCAACTTTGATTCTCTGAATGGTATAATTCTTGTGTGGTCCCTGTAAAAATTGTGTTAATATCAGTTCTATTAAATGTGTTCATATACATAGTGCAGCATACATGTATAATCCAAGTTTAAATGAATGATTTATAAGTAATAGCATGTTAATTCAATGAAGGACAATGGCAACAAAAATGAGGTATAACACAAGACATAATTTATTCTTACATGCCTTTTTACCATATGGTACTTTACATTGAAAATGATATGAAACATCCAGTACATCTATTCACCTCCCGGTTGGTTTCACATCACTGAATGGTCCAAAAACATTCTAAGATTTTGTACATATCGACACAAAAGTCAGTGGTTTGAGCATAGGTTGGTACAAAAACTTTATAGTGAGAATTTCTGTCAATTCCTTGCAGAAAGTGGTTCTTAGATTCAATGTGAGGTCTTCGTCTACCGATAATACTGCATGCCACGCATAACCAGTAATGTGCTGAACAAATTGTTAAACCTATTTCCTCCACTATTAACTTACTTGTGTGTTTGATTATACTTGAGTGTCTCTATACAGCGACCTAATGTCAACAGGGATGTGTTGATGTTCCCAGCTTCCTTCAGACGCTCACCTGTGTTTTGTGTCTTACTGTACCTTTCTGAACCCGCCAGATCACAGAGGGTAAGCCTGTGTGTATACAAATGTGGTTATTACAATCTGATATATCAAACAATCCACAGAAAATAGATACTATATGTATGTTCCATGTTGATACTAGCTATAAATGATCCATAGCTGGACATTTTTATCTAATTAAACAGAAGCCGACATTTGGTGACTTCCCAATTCAAAAATCTTTTTTTTTTCAGAAAAAAATCCCTAAATGAAATTTTTTTTTTAATTTTCTTACATTAGATGAAAAAAAAAGAGTATTATTGTAATATCTGATAATTATTGGTTAGAACATGATCTTAACAGTGTTACACTTTATTTTCAAGTTTGCTAAAGTCTCTAAAAAAATCCTGATTTCCCCTCAATTGTAATGTTTTTCCCCAATCTCGAAGGCTTCGGCCTCTTCCAAATTTCCAGAAAAAAGGCTTTGCATAGGACACGGATTCCACTGCTGAATGTGGATAAATTTTATCAAAATTGAGTTGCAACAATGCCATAACACGTCAAATAATAAATAAATACAAATATAGACCTTTTTTAAATAGTCATTTGGGAGTATTTAAGCATTGAAACTTCTGAATAAAGCATTGAGATTTAAATTAAGGGGTAAAATTAGCATTGATTATTCTCAATTTCAGTGTTGATTAGTTTGTTTTAAAGTTATTTGTGCTGTCAGTGCTATGGAGGCAAGTTTATACAACTTGATTATGCTGATTTTGTAAAAAGTACAATGCAGCTTCCTTGATATCATTAAAACAGTTGAACAATTCAGACATTTTAATAGAGATACATATCTACATGTAGCAATATATAGATACAACATCAAACACAACTGCTAATAATGTATTAACCCTGGATTGCATTCAGTACACATAGTTTGAATTACACAAGTCATCTGACAAATTACAATGAACAAAGTTTAAAGAGACACCAAAACTTACGTGCTGACCCTTGCCACATGAGGATCTTCCTTATCGACCAGTCGCAATATCTTGATGTTGAATATGCAATGACTGAAATTCATAAAGCGATTGTCAGAATTGTAAAACCTTAATTACTATACATTCTTTTTTTAGTGTTGTTGAGAAGTTGTTATATCTTATGTTACTAACGCCATATACCTTATCAAGAACTTAAAAATAGCCTGATTGCTTAATGAATATATACCAACAATAGTTCTTGAATTTAGCAGCCTGGTGCCAATATTATGCAACAGGCATGATTAATTAACATTGTAGGATATATGGAAAATTTCAGGTGATAGAGCAGTGTTCTTTTTTCTTTTGGGTTAAGTTATCAGAATACAAGTATCTAAACAAGAGCAACTTAGGGTCTGTTACAAAGTTGAAATGGGGCAGAGTACACATTGTATGATTTAATACAGAATCAAAATTTTTAAAAAAATGGGTTTGAGAGGTGGGGGTGAGGGTATTGGGGAGCAGTAACAAAATTGCAATGGGACAGAGTGTATGACTTAATACAAAAAAAAATAAATAAATGGGCAGCATGGGGGGGTCTTGGTTGGGCTCGGGCAGGTAGCCGGTGGTTAGGGGACAATGTGCCTGGCGTATTCAAACAATGATACAAAGTATTTCCCATCTATGATATCAATCTGGATACATTTACATGTACAATTCATATAAATACCTAATAACAGTTTTGGGCCCGTAAAACATAACACTTTTAATCCAATAATGCAAGTATTAACAAAGTCCATTAAATAGGTCACGGTCAGTGATGTTAACTTTTTTTAGTTGATAGTGATCAGTTAACAGAACCAATAGTTTTACCGTCAGAAAAATGAAATTGATTAAAAAAAATCAAACCGGAGCTAAACAAAAAACTTTTAACCTACGGTTTTAGAGCCCACAGTATGGAAATTTAGATATGTTAGCTATATACATTGTTTCTGTAACATAATATGAATGTGTTTATGAAGTGTAGTCACCAAAATATTAGTAGTTTGTTCAGAAACAGAGAAAAAGCTGAGCTAAACATAAAACTTTAACAGGCGGACGACAACAACGCCGCCAGTGTCATGACAATACAGATACCTTATTTTTTTTTCAAAAAGGCAAGCTTAAAAGGATAAAATGCCGAGTTTTCACATACCTCCTTGAGGAGTTGTGATTCAACTTTGTACAAGCCGTTTTCAGATTCCTCTGTCCAATAGTAAGCAGTTTGTATGCTTCATCTGCAGAGTTCACATTGATGTATTTCAGACCTGTCAAATAAAGTATGGAAAAGTTGTTAACTTTTGTATGACCTAATACAGTAAATAGTTTGCTTTTTAATAACTAGACAGAAATGTTACAAATACATTATTTTAAGAATTTAGGCCATCCTTAAAACCTTAAAAAAAATAAATTTTGCCGTGCTCCTACCTACTCACTCAAAACTGCCGGTACACAAACTTTTTTATTTTATTGACTTTCAAAGTTTTTTTTATCATGATTTCTGTCCATTTTACTTTCAAACGACTATGCCAAATCAAAATTTGGCGAAAAAAAGAGCTACCTACCCAGATGAATAATAATGGTTCGGAGCACAGAAAACAAACATTTTTTATGGATGGCCTTACAAATGAATATTTTTATATAACCAGACGTCTTACTGATACTCCCCAATAAAAATGGCCAAAATCTGTTTAAGGAGTAGCGGGAACAAGAAAGTGGAATGGACAGACAAGAACACCCATAATCCCATAAATGGTGAAAACAATCCAAATATTAAATAGTTAGATTAAAATATTGATGTTGTATCATTAATGTTTTCTTTTACACCCGTTTTCAATAAAAGAATTTTGTTGAAATTAATATTGCATCACGAGATCCCTCCTGAACAAAGCGCTACAAAGGACATTTTTTTTATGTGATGTCAACCTACCTTTGATGTACGGACTGCCATTTTGGTCATCACTGACTTTGAGGCATGTACGTCTTGCATTCTTTTTCTTGGGCAGTGGCTCCAGAAGGTCATAGATTTGCTCGTTGTAGATCTCAGCAAAACTGACCCATACTGAAAACTTGATCTGTCCTTGGGTTTCCACACTCACCATAGCTTCCTCTCGCACACGATCATCCAATTCCTCAAACAACGCCCCACCATCAAGAGAATCTTCAAATAGAATAGATTGGTGATGAAACTGTTTAAGTAGAGTTAATTTAAACTATTTAACATTTATAAACAATAAAATTCCGTATTTTACAAATCAAATTGTATAAATGTACTGGAAAGCAGCCATATATTGGCCCCTGTTATGGAAGGTTAACTAGAAATGTGTTCACGATACAAATACCCGCTATAAATTAGCAAATTTTACCAAACATTATGTTGAAAAGGAGCCATTAACTACTGAAAAATTTGCCATTGTTGACAAATATTTAACTAAGCCTATATTTTATAATTATACAGTAACAGATGATGTTATTCATACGAAACAAATCTGACACACAGACTGCCACATGAATGGACAGCGGTTATACTTAATGCCCCTTCTACATCTTCAAATGGCGGTGGGCATAAAAGCACTGGTCTGGCAGTGATTGCTAACCTTTGTTGTCCATGGTAGATACATTTGAACTCTCTGAGCATGTTGTTGTATTGGTTGCTATGGAGACATCAGATGCATCATCTCCTAACAAGCTCATCACGTCCACATCCTAAAAAGAAATTGTGTGTGGTCAATATTTATATTATGTCAATTTTATGCTCGGCAGAGAATTAAAAAACGGGGTTTACTCCTCCTTCAAACATTATTATCGTACAAAAACAATGATGAACACGATTTGAAAACCAACATGCTTACTGTTGGAAATACAAACATTTCTTCTAGGCCTTAGTCCTACATGTACCCCTTGTGTAAACAGAGTGTTTTTGAAAATGAAGTGTCTTGCATTTAGTCTGAACATTAAACAGAAGGATTTTAGATATTTGAAGTTCTGATACGTTTTAATCAAATATATAAAATACAATCTTTATTTCTTACATCTGTGCAGCTGAGTTTCATAACTCGCTCCTTTATTTTCTGCTCCACAAGTTCCTGTTCGGAAGTGAGTCGTGTCACATTCGTAAACATCTCCGGTTTAAGATTCATGCCTTCCCACTGTCTGCCATTTATACTGTTGAATAATACATCCAAGGCTCTTGGTAGTACACCTGCATCTTTTGGCAGACCTAGGGAAACAAAATGTCCAATGTTATAGTTTGTATTCTTGCTAGAACCACTAAGTGAGACATGTTAACTATTTTTTAGAAGGAAACTCCATCCTTCACGTTTTGTGAAAGGGTTTGAAACTAAAAATGTACCCAAAAGCATGGATGTTCCTGCTATATGCTAGTTATTTACCAAAAATGAAGTGGGGCCACAATTCCTGTAAAATTTGAATGACATTCAAGACAAATATCATACATGATAGGTATTTTATAATTATACAGCTACATACAAAATATTAAATAAATTGACCATTTCATAAGCTATTCAGTGGAAACAAATTTGATAGACGCACGCATAGAGGATGACACTTACTTGCACTACATCTGAACATCTTGGTGGATACAATTATCAAATATCTATTAAAAAATGGCCTCTGTTTTACATAATCTCAGCAGTTTGATACCATTAAGACATGTACAAATTATTCACTCACCTTGAATTGTATAAGTTTTCCCGGAACTTGTCACACCGTAAGAAAATACGAGGCAATTCTGACCATCAATGAAATCCTTTACCAAACCAAGCATAGTATCATTGAAAAACTCCTTCTGTGTTGTATTCTGCCCAAAGATGTGTGAAAATGTGAACTTGGTTGTTGTCTTGCCATAGCCACGCACGCTGTTCTTGTAGTAGTTAGATTCCTTTGGAGCATGCGTTACTACAGTCCGGTCAGATTCAATGGTTAAACAGCCCTGGTAAAAAATTGGGAGAAGATAACATGAATATAAAAATTACACAACTTCATGAATTTTACTTTCCTAAATAACAGCAACAATCTGTCATGAAGCAAAGACATGTGTTATTTATAGCCAACTGTATAAATGTGAATAATAATAATAAAATAAATTTATTATTTTAGATTAAAATAAAACTATGAGCTTCAGTTTTATTTCATAATGACTATCGTGTCAATGTTACAAAGGAATTCCAGTGAATATGCTGAATGCAGAACTTCAGTGAATATGCTGAATGCAGAAGTGGAGTAGATGCTGATGATATCAGTCAGCGAAAAAAAGATATAATCCGAGACCCATCTATGACATTTCTAACTGCACTACAGAAGTTTTCCAAACGAAGAGCTCCCACAATTTTTATGACTTTATATAGAAATGGAACAAGAGAGAAGAAATTTATGTAGTTTCTTTGCTGAAACTGAATAAAATTACGACAAAATGATAAAAAGTTAGAAGAAAAAAAAATTAATGTGTATTTTAGGTCTTCTGTCATTTACAGCCTAAATGAATTGAATCTGGACTATGTAAGTTTGGAATGTTTCAAGTGCAAAGGACTATATACCTGAAACGTTGCTGGCACAGGCTGTGATACAGAAACTAAGTTTACAGAAAATTAAGTTAAGATGCTTCTTATTTAAATAAAAAATCTCTTTATGTGTGTATGTGTATATTTATATCAATATAGTATTGGCTTGCAGGAAAAGATATCATTCCTACCAATGACACCCAAAACATGTATACAAATAAGAACTGTTTTAAATTTCAATGCCAGATATACCACATTACCTGATTTTCTTTCTTGTGTGTCTCTTCCTCAGAGAATGGTCTTATCCGGAGAAACACTTTCATATGTTCAGAGACGGGAGGCTCTATTATACTGGGTCTTCCAAAGTCACCTACAATAGACAACTTGGGCTGTTAAAATCTCTTAAAGGAACACATGTATGACAGAGCTCATAAATATGACCTGAAAATTATTTCAGAAAAGTAAAACATCTACAGGACTTAAACATACCAGAATATCCAAGGATGTGCAAGTTATGCTTGATTTCTTTTCTATTTTAGAAAGGGTTCTATTATATTTGTAAATGGCATTATAATTTGCATATTCATGGATGTATAAACATAACAGCATTTTTTCTTATTGCAAATTTAGAGGTTATAGGCTATGTTTCAAACAAAACAATTTTAAAGGAAATATATCAGGATTTTTCAAAATGTTAAAATTGGTTGCTTTGACACCAATAAAAAAAAAGAACATGCCCATAGATACTCACTGAGCATATATTACCACAAGATATTTACTTAAACAAGCTAATATAATATACTGAAAAGGAATTTTAATTTGGTCTACACTCCCAGATTAGAATAACAGAGCTCCAGATTAGATTTGAGGCAATTGGGTATTTCACTCCCTACCTTTTCTTTAATTGGGTATTTTCAATTTCAATTGAGTAAAATTACTCATCATTTATTTTTGTATTGGGTAAAATTGTGTTAACTTTGGCATGTTTGACATGTCATTCTAATTTCTTTCTCACCATCTTCAACTCTCAGCCAAGGGAATTTAGCTTTCCATTGGGTTAATGTTTTTTTTCAATAATTTATTACCATCATGATTGATAGTTTTTGCTGTAGATATAACGGTGGAAATGAGTCCATCTAAAATATCAGATACCACCGTTTTGGGACAGACAACCGACTCTGATACAATGTCATACAATATGCTCTCAGCAATAGTAGGCCCTTCATCTTTTTTATTTTGTTCAAAATACCCAAGTATCTTGTTTGTTTGTGTTTTATTTTGAGCTTTCTTACGCCCGCGTTTCTTCGTCATTTTTTGTAGTCAATGTCGCTAAAAGGCGCTTACAAATGGACAGGTCTATCATGGCAGGGGCCGCCATTTCAGGAACATGCGGTGGTAAGTACTGGATAACATTATGAGATTTTGTGGCCGAGTATGTCAACAATTTTATTTTAAAGCATATGAAATATACACAATTTAATTCTCATTATTCTATTTTCAAAGAGATAAACTGTACTGCTGCGTTATTCCATGAACCGCGGCCTGCCGCGATGTAGACCTGTTCCTATAAACAGTCTGAAAGCGCTCCTATAACCCAGACTGAATGAGGACTGGTTTAAAATAATATTCGCAGGTATCGTATTTTAAATTGATAAACATGCAGGTCAGTCTATCCGTTGTCATCGTAAATAATAACCCGTCCACTGTTTACATTTTGGTTGGAAGTTGAAACTGTTGATACGCATGCATTTTTTATGTATTGCGTAAACAATGTTTTCAGTTACTTTTTGATATGCAAGCTGTTTATTTTAATTGCTTTTTTTCTTTTTTTAATTGCGTAAATACGAATCTTATCTGGAGCTCTGGACTAAAATAACTTTCCGCATAAGCATGTTTACAATATGATGCATCAAATAAGTCACATAATTATGATTTTAAATGCAAAAAAAGCCTGGAGAAACAAAATTAGTATTTTTTTCTAAAACTGAAGCCATAGAACATACCGAGTAGATTTCTCTTGAGAAGTGGCACCTGGAACATCGGACCCTCATCCGGATCCTCGGACTCATCCATTGGAATAATGTCCGCCGTTATCCTCTGATTTACATATCTGTTAGCCATTATCTACAGCTGGATTCACTTTTTACTGGAAGGGATATAGAGGAGCTTTATAATGGTATAGTAGTTAGAGAATCATAAACTGTACATTTTTTATAAGAAATTTAACAGGGGCTGGAAAAAGCACACGTCCCCTTGTCCTGGCGAGTGGTTTTTGCCAGCAGACGCGAGATTTTTACCATTTACTAGTCCGGCTGTAAACTTTGAAGGAAATATCATTGTACACATTGTCATGTCTGCGTGATAATAAGCGTCAACCCTCTCAATTACCTCAATGTGTTCTCATTATTTGTCTTCACTTTTGAGACAACCTCTCGAGATCAGTAAATACTTAGTCCAACTCTTATTTACGCTCAGTACCAGCCATGACTGGCCTAAAAAACAAGCATTTAATTGACGTTATGATCGGATAACGCCAGAGTGTTCCACAAACTCCACAGACTGGTTCACTCCACTTCTGGTCAAGAGATGGTTACTACCACATGTTCACTTTTACTAATAGAATAAACACCTCTGGGAGCTGGTTGCTTGTGTTTAATCAGGCAACTTAATGAGAAATGGAGGGACATTGGCGATGTTTTCCACAGTTCCTGGCCATATTGCGTCCCATACTAAGGAAAGAGAAGATTTGAAGACACAGGTTCAAAACTCACTTCTGACACT
The DNA here is from genome assembly GCA_029582155.1 of Panopea generosa. Classification (NCBI taxonomy): domain Eukaryota; kingdom Metazoa; phylum Mollusca; class Bivalvia; order Adapedonta; family Hiatellidae; genus Panopea; species Panopea generosa. The sequence goes on along the minus strand of CM055910.1, from coordinate 41,410,735 downwards.
ATTTCAGTCACCCATCCATGTACTAAACCTGAATACGTTGCTTAACTTCCAATACTATTGGTACACCTCAACCAGGCTGTTGTAAGTGACCTATATAATTTCACTACAAATATCAGGCCAGGACTGACTAAGCATCAATTCACTCTGTATTCTTTCATCAAGAAACTTAAATACCGAGATAATGATTATCGTTGTTACGTACTGCAATTACTTTCTGTTTACAAAAATATATATACACCTTACTCTTTAATGAACAATTGTTGATTTGAATTCAGTATTTATGGATTTTAAATGCATTTCTCTTTGTCATTTTTGTCTTTTCTTGTGAAACATCCATCTATTTGCCGGTTTCTCAATGTTCACATTTATTAATCCATATCAATTTATCAAACTATTGGACAATTGTAATTATGTTTTGCCATTACCAGCAAACAACTGATGCTTATAACATTTATATATCACTTTAAATTTTACCTTACCCACCCACCGTGGCGAAATTATTTTCTCTGATCGAGATAAGTTTTGATGTACAATTACGAATTACTATGCAATATCAATTGATAATATATATTGTTATATAATAATAGTTTTATATTCAACAATACTTACAGCATATCGATTAACAGTGCTCCTTATATTTTACAAAATAATTGTAAATAAGACTATCAACATTGAAAATCCCGCTGCCGCTTTTCGTTTTGAATCAAGCCAATCAAATCGCTTGTAATTTAAAACTTCCGGTAATTTCGTCGTACACATTTTCGTACCAATACATCCATATACAATACTACTAAATAAACAGACACTTTATTTTATAGAAATTTACCACTTTTTACCAATATTACTTATAATGTAGCATTATTAGGAAACTAAAACTTGTTATTAAACATGCATTATTGTGTGTTGTGTGTTGTATGCATATTTCCCTATACGTTGCCATTATCTTATCTATGATAACTATATTTAATCCAACGTTATGTTAAACATGTTTTAAATCATTGTTACTGTTGGCATATAGCTTTAAAGCTAGTGTTATTTATTTTTACACCTAACACTAAATAACCTCTTCTACCTTATAAATTTAACCATGGACATATATAGAGATTATGCAAGTCCTATTTAGCAGTGCGCAACATACTTGTCATTACTCACATACTATCGAGAGTATGTTATTTTTATTAGTTCTCACATTGTTTTATTTATAAATCCATAATTCTCTGGACATATACTGTTTAATTTAGGGGATGATCGTAACATAACTACCGTTGTAAAACTTGTGACCCAACCCATTTGAATAAATCTTAGAACAACTGTATAACTTAGCGTTGAAATGTTTTAAACGGGTGGGGATGTGATATTGAATCCGCGAAAAATTAAACCAGAGGGGTGACGGTGAAGTCGGTAAATGACAACCTCGGTAAAAAGGATTTATATAGTAAATGGATTGGTGACCTCGGTAAAAAGGTAATTATATAGTACAATGTGTTCAATACATGTTTTTAATTATGGCACCGTGTGATCAGCATCCAAACTAATGCCGGGTTTTAGTCATAATCGGTAATGAAACTGAGGTTGGTTATTTTGTAATTGTAATGAAGACGGCGATATACTCAGCATCAAAATACATTTAAGAACTGTATATGATCTACATATTTGCAAATTCAAACAAATCAAATTAAAAGAAAATGCATTTGTAGTTATTTATCTGAAATGATAAGCCATGTTTAATATCTGATTTTTCTCGATTAATACACTGAGTCACTCGGTGTCTTCATTTGCAATACAAAAAACAAAACAAACAAATCACTATATCCAAATCATTTATTGCTTCTTAGAATACACATATATTGTTTATTGGCAAATACAACGTAAACATCATTTCCCATATGACCGTAAGATCAGTATCCACACTGCCGATGTTTTATCACACCTCATTAATGAGGCGAGTGAAGGTGACAAAACGTATCCACGGTAGGTGTGATATTCACTATTGTACTATATAATTGCCTTTTTACCGAGGTCACCAATCCATTTACTATATAAATCCTTTTTACCGAGATTGTCATTTACCGACTTCACTGTAAATCAACCAGAGGACGGAATGCAATTATTTTAGTATTACTGCATGAAAATCAGATATTTTGGCCAAATATTCAGGTTAATAAGGGGCAGCATTCTCTATGTTTTATTTCTTAATTTCTTATTACCTGTGTTCTTATTATTTTTGGTGATTTTAGGATTCTTAGAAAACTAGTTGATGATATGAAACATTGTTATGGTCAGGCCGTGAAAAAAGAAAACATGAAAAGTGATTTTGTAACAAAAGAAAAGGCTTGATTGTAATTTTGAGTGTTTTTTATCTTTTATTTTTTAAAATAAAAACATTTCATGCTTACAGTTTAATATAAAAAGTTATTTTTTTTTGTGATAATTTTCTCAGTTTTAATATTTTTTTAAAATAAGAAATGAGAAAACTTCTTTAAACATCGATATGAAAACTTTACTTCCTAATATTTTATATAAAAATATTTTCTATGATGTGTAGTTTAAATGTTTTTGTGTAAACTTGTACATAACCTTTTATTGTTAAAAAAATAAATATTTCGTAAAAATCCAACATTTCTCGTTTTCAATTCCTAATTTTAATTAAGAAGAAAATTATTAAATAATAGATAATTAGATAATTTTATAATCAGCATTATAATTTTTTCCCAAGTTTACTCTGGTTAAAAATTGATAAATTCAGACAGCTAGTTCAAAGAGTTTTTTTTTAAATACTTAAGATGTCACGCACATTATCAGCCGTAAACATTGAATTGATAACAGTCTACCGATCTCACTGACTCACTGATTATGGCAATTCCAGGGTCGATGAATAAAATCAAGAGGCATTTTATTAACCTAGGGGCATGTTACCAGGCATCGATAAAAATGCTTTTGTCCTTAGTGTCAGTCAAACACAATGTAATATTTTGGCAGTTAACGTAGATGAGGCGAGAAAATCGCCCTCTGGCTGTTGAGAGTAGGAAATAGCAGTTAATAGCTATCTGTTGTTTTCTTGCCCAAATAAGGCTCTCTATATAAGGAGTACAGTTCCTACATCCACTAACATTTTAATTGTACACATAAAACACATGGCAGTAAAATAGGTTTTAAACGAAATGTGAGAATTGCACAAAAAATGAAGTATATAACTGTGTTCGTAATTATTAAGTGGAATTTTTTCTTATTCTATCCGATTGATGTCAATTCTGTAGGACTGACAAATGACATGCATTCGTTTTTTCTCACCTGGTTTGAGCAAATGTAGAAATTTTACCTGACAAATCCAAATGTACAAGTGGCTGTACATGTTAGCCGGGCTCATCTACCTCAGTTGATGATATATCTGACTGCAATCCAGGGTTAATGAGTTCGAATATCCGTCCGGCCATATTCTTTGTGATGATATATTTATACATAGTTTTTTTCTGAATATATATACAATGTCAACGTTGGTGATCAATAATAGAAAAAGGATAAGAACGGAAGCAAAATGCTTCTGTACAAGTCATACAATAAATTACATGTTTATTGCAAAAAGTAAATTAATTTATAAATGCCTATCAGAGGATCGTACCTATTACGTCATAGCGATTAGATTATACAGTCATGCCTGTTATATAAGTCGCATCTTTCAGCAGGACCGTAGCCACACTGAGGCAATCGGAGGCACTTGCCTGCTGTAGAATTTGTAGATGTTCGAATCTTTTATTATTATTTTTTTTTTGTTAAAAAAAATAATGTTATCCCCTAAATAAAAATTGCTCTTCCAACAAAATGGCATATCATTCACATATAACATTTTCAGTCCCAATATAAAAGTATCATAATAAAAAGAGTATTATTAGATTTACTAAGAGTTGATAAGTACAATTATATCTTGTCTAAAAGACAACCAATGTGTATTCAATATAATGGTGGTAAAACACTGGGCAACTGTATCGATTTGTCGATTTGAATATCTCGGATAACAGCAAAACACAACAAATGCATTCTAGGAGCTCATAGTTTTTAGTGGGGACATGCGGACGGACACCTCTAGCGTGTACAGTCAAACTTTGACTACGGCCTTGGTCAGAGGATACGGTCACACAGGGGATGTCAGAGGACACGGTCACACAGGGGATGTCAGAGGACACGGTCACTCATGGGATGTCAGAGGATACGGTCACACAGGGGATGTCAGAGGACACGGTCACACAGGGGATGTCAGAGGACACGGTCACTCAGGGGATGTCAGAGGACACGGTCACACAGGGGATGTCACAGGGGATGTCAGAGTACACGGTCACACAGGGGATGTCAGAGGACACGGTCACACAGGGTATGTCAGAGGACACGGTCACTCAGGGGATGTCAGAGGACACGGTCACACAGGGGATGTCAGAGGACACGGTCACACAGGGGATGTCAGAGGATACGGTCACTCAGGGGATGTCAGAGTACACGGTCACACAGGGGATGTCAGAGGACACAGTCACACAGGGGATGTCAGAGGACACGGTCACACAGGGGAAGTCAGAGGACACGGTCACTCAGGGGATGTCAGAGGACACGGTCACACAGGGGATGTCAGAGGACACGGTCACACAGGTGATGTCAGAGGACACGGTCACACAGGTGATGTCAGAGGACATGGTCGCACAGGGGATGTCAGAGGACACGGTCATGTGTGTAAACACGCTATTTTCAAACACTGTTAATGACTGCTGCATGGATGCCATTGGTGTTGGATATGAAAAGACTAGGACGAAGTATCAACCCGTATGGAACTCCTCGGTATGCCTATTTTGATAGTGCCGAATATTTCTAACTCTAGAAATAGTGTATGAATATAACCGGCCAAAAGTGAATGTGAAGAAAGACAGCGTCCACCTGTTATGTTTTTCCTCTGGTGACATCATAAATCATTCATCTTCCTATGGTTAGTGTTTAATACATACTGACAATGATTTCAATTTCATTTTGACGCAAAGCAGTTCTATTAAAGTTTTTTACACAAAATAACAGGATCTTGTAGATACATCACTATACAGTGGGTATACATTAGGAGAGTATGGCTGCCAAAAGCCGTTGTAAAGTCCATGATCAAGACATTCGTTTGTTTTGCGGGACACAGCGTATCATATTTAAACAACAACAACACTCGTTTTGTTTGTTTATGGATGTTATGTGCAAGACATGTCGCCCCATTCTCGAAGCCATAGTGGAGTGAGTATAGTAGGCTTATATTGTGGTGCTCGGCATCTTTTATCACGTAGCTCTAATTATATATATGGTAATTATGTGTTTCGTGATCTTACAGCAGGTACCGGTACGTAGTTAGGGACTTCATTCATTTGGCTTTTCTGAATATCTGAACGAATGCCATTTACCTTTGATTGGTCCACAGTTGTAATACTTATTATTTATATAGTGGTCTAGTAAGTCTTTTGGATCTTTGGTTTCAATTAATGTGATATTTTTTCATAATTATTTAGTTTTGAATTGCCGCCGTCGTGCTATTCTAACGATTGTGTAACTTTAACGAAGCACCGTCGGTCTGAATATCTAACACACTTTCAAAGCAAATATTTTGGTAAATTTATGACCTTCGCGTGTAACAATAAAACATGGACGCATTAATAGCAAGAAGAATATGCCAGGCATGCATGGGACAGCTGAAAAATACCCGGACCACGAAAAATCAGGTATTTTAAATCGATTGCGTAAGCCTGGAGGTGAAGTAAATGAGTGGGTGGGGAAATGTCAACACTGTTATATAATACCGTGTCCTTGATATTCTGAATATAAATCTAAGTTATAAGCAAGATTATATGTAATTTAAGCAAAATCTTACTTCATATAAATGACAATTTCCACGTTACCATTACTTATAATGATGAAATATTCATAAGTCGTGTGTTTTCGCGACCATAATTTAGAAAAGAAATAAAGATATTAAAAAAACAAAACAAAATTATTTTTCTTCTTAATTGATTCTTCAATCACACTTTGGTAACAAATCATTGTATATCAGACAGGTATTGAAATAATATAGAGTTGATTTATTTTGTGGACAAGTTTTGACACAACATAGGTCTAGGTCCCCAGCAGAGGTTTGACTAAAACATTAATTGCAGATACATAGATATAGATATCATTATAATATCCTGGTTTATAATATATGTATTACCACAAAACTAATTAATCAATCTTGCTTTTATTACTGTGAATCAGTCTGTCATACAGCTAGAAATGGTATCATCATGAGAAATACTGAACTAAACATCAAACTAATATAAAGCAAGAAAAATACAATTTAATAAACATTTAAAACAAAATAAACAGTATGTTAATACACTTTAGACTTTTACTGAGTCTAGTTTTAACAGTTCTCTGTCACAAAGAGGACACAAAAATGATGATCCGCTCCAAAGAACTTTGCTGGCCAGTGCACAGTACTCTAAAAGGGTTTGACAGTTGCAAGTAATCAAATCCAGATGGAAACAGAAGTTAGAGCTTGGCGTATGTGTGAGGTATTGCTATTTTACAGGCATTTGCAGTAACATATATCGAGGTATTGGGTATATGTTAATGGGATATATCATGGCAATTTTAGTCATGATACAAAATATGGTTCATGAAACACAATTTATTTCTGTTGTTTTTTGTTTAACATTTTTCAGGAAATAATTTTTTTAAAGGGGACACAATATCACTTGGCTAATAAAAAATTGTAGACTGAGTATCATTTCCATAGTTAAATAATTCTCTTATTTCTAAACATAAAGGCTAAAAAAAATTTAACAAAGTTTTGACCCTGTAAATAAATATTTCTTATTCTTATTTAATTTTCTCACTAATTCCTGCAGGTCATACTTTTATTAAAATTCAATTTAATAGTTTAACCATTGAATAATACATGCATTTTTAACTTGATATAATTTGCTTCTAAATATATCAAAGTTTACCATGGTCTGGAAACAATTAAAAAAGTATATTCACTGATTCCCGACCCAGGATTTCAGAAGTGAGAACCTGGTAGTTAATTTTTTTTTTTTTTTTTCAATTTTTATATGAGATATTATATTTATTTTTGTTAAACAGCATACACAGTTTTACTTCTTTGAGTAAAAGGCTGGAAAACATGTTCGACTAGGGTCCTAGGGGCTTTTTAAACAAATGCAGATAATCAGCTAATTCAAAAATGATATTTTTCCCCAATTGAGGCCTAAAAAATTCCAAAATGGATAAAATATTTTCATATAAATATCCTTTGCCCAAAAAGTTGCAAAAACGCTTGGCAGATGAGGGATCACTGCTCTATCATAAATCCATGTAGATACATGTAATTATTGTATTACTTTTCAGTTAAAACTTGCATGGAGTTCATACAGATATAGAGCATCAATCACCCAACAGAGTTTCAGAGGAATGTGTTCTAAAATTGACAAAGGAAAGGGTAAATATACAGATCAATGGCAACAGGTATGGTGATCCTTTAGTTTTGTAGACATTTGCTTTACTCACTGTTAAGCAATTATTAAATACATTCTTTTACCATGACAAACACATGTTATATTCAAGAGAACTATCATTTGTTCAAGTAAAACACTTTTCTTCAAGGATAAAGGCCAATTTCAAACCAACATTGTTTTAGTGAACTTACCAAAGAACATGTTATGCCTCTGTCATTTGAAAAAAGGTGAAAGGACAGTGCATGTTACCCCAGTCCTTTTGTTTGACTGTGTGTCCAACTTTGCGTGCAGCAAGTTTGTTTCCAATTAATAATTTCTGAAAGGTTCCATGTATTTGATTAATATACTGAATGGAACAATCAAACTGCCACTTTTGTATTTCCAATATCTTCGTCAAAATATAGAGTAGCTCTATGAAAATTTGTATAATTTTTTATGACATTAACAGACAATTATAAATGTATCTTACATAGCCTAAATGTTCTTTCTTATCCAAGTCCAAATTTTAGGAAATATCTTTGATACAAATTCAATTTAATTCACTCGATATTTAATTTTCGGCCACTGGCCTTTATCAAAAATTGAAAATTTAATATTGCAACTAGGTAACGTCCTATAAATTGTTTTTCTATAATGATGACCTGACGTCACATCCTGTATGGACAATGTCAAAAGACGTGACATCATTTCCTGCACTATATAATAATTAAAGAAGTTGAATTCAAATGTTATATTTAACACTGCAACCATGCGGGAATTTTGTTGCCAGTTTCCTTATCCATTTTGAGAAAAAACATAAAACGTCAGGTACATAAAATGTCAGGTGGCTGGTTAGCTGTTCTGTTCAGTATATTTGGTGTGTAGCTGGCAGGTTAGCTGTTCTGTTCAGTATATTTGGTGTGTAGCTGGCAGGTTAGCTGTTCTGTTCAGTATATTTGGTGTGTAGCTGGCAGGTTAGCTGTTCTTTTCAGTATATTTGATGTGTAGCTGGCTGGTTAGCTGTTCTGTTCAGTATATTTGATGTGTAGCTGGCTGGTTAGCTGTTCTGTTCAGTATATTTGGTGTGTAGCTGGCAGGTTAGCTGTTCTGTTCAGTATATTTGGTGTGTAGCTGGCAGGTTAGCTGTTCTTTTCAGTATATTTGGTGTGTAGCTGGCAGGTTAGCTGTTCTGATCAGTATATTTGGTGTGTGGCTGGCAGGTTAGCTGTTCTGATCAGTATATTTGGTGTGTAGCTGGCAGGTTAGCTGTTCTGTTCAGTATATTTGATGTGTAGCAGGCAGGTTAGCTGTTCTGTTCAGTATATTTGGTGTGTAGCTGGCAGGTTAGCTGTTCTGTTCAGTGTATTTGGTGTGTAGCTGGCAGGTTAGCTATTCTGTTCAGTATATTTGGTGTGTAGCTGGCTGGTTAGCTGTTCTGTTCAGTATATTTGGTGTGTAGCTGGCAGGTTAGCTGTTCTGTTCAGTATATTTGGTGTGTAGCTGGCAGGTTAGCTGTTCTTTTCAGTATATTTGGTGTGTAGCTGGCAGGTTAGCTGTTCTGATCAGTATATTTGGTGTGTGGCTGGCAGGTTAGCTGTTCTGATCAGTATATTTGGTGTGTAGCTGGCAGGTTAGCTGTTCTGTTCAGTATATTTGATGTGTAGCAGGCAGGTTAGCTGTTCTGTTCAGTATATTTGGTGTGTAGCTGGCAGGTTAGCTGTTCTGTTCAGTGTATTTGGTGTGTAGCTGGCAGGTTAGCTATTCTGTTCAGTATATTTGGTGTGTAGCTGGCAGGTTAGCTGTTCTGTTCAGTATATTTGGTGTGTAGCTGGCAGGTTAGCTGTTCTGTTCGGTATATTTGGTGTGTAGCTGGCAGGTTAGCTGTTCTGTTCAGTATATTTGATGTGTAGCAGGCAGGTTAGCTGTTCTGTTCAGTATATTTGATGTGTAGCTGTATAAATATGAAAATACAGGGCAAGTTCGATATGTGGCAAATTTAAAGGAGCTGTTGCATCTTTTCAACTTCATTTTTGGTAAAACTTGCTGAAATATAGCAGGGGCGTTCATTTTCTATTGACACATTTCTAGCTTTAACTTCATTTTAAACAAAGGTTAAGTATGTATATGGAAATCAGGTTTACCGGTGGAGGAAGACATTGGAATGATTTCGGTTTTATGCCATTTTCAACAGATTACATGTCATGGTAGCCAGTTTTATTGGTGGAGGACAGTCTCAGTGAACATGAATCCAAGTAGAACCACTGTGTTTTTCTTCAAGTCACATGCAATCTCTTTGGTATAAAGTACTTGGACAAAGCTAGTCTCAAACTAACAACCTATGGCATTCGTGTGACAGACAAGTGATCCTGATACTACAACACCTCAGAATACTTGGCTACTGAAAGTTTGAAAAAAAAAATCATCAGATTTCAGTTTTTGTTATTTCAACAATGCTGCTGCAAGTTATATATGCCAATGTTTTACTATATTTCTTTTGTGGGTGTACGAATTAGAGTAGAAAATTAAAACCTGAGGGCTGACCACTAGGCCATGGAGGATCCTGATTTCTGTGTAAACAGTAATAATAATATTGGGCATTGTATTGTGTAAGAGATCTTTCAAAGATATAAATGTTCTGCATCTATTGTATTTACTTTTTCAGAGTCCATTAAGAATTAATGATGACCCGTTTATATCCAAAACGAAAAAAACTGATGCGCCAATGACAGCAGAGCAGCTGTTTAAAGCCAAACGAAAAGCTGACGAAGATAACAGAAAAAAAAGTGAAGTATGTACATTGCATACATGTATTTGTTTGTAGTTATATTGTTTATGCCCTGTATTCCTAGTGTCTGTATGAGGCAAGGGTAGTTGTCATGGTAACAAGTCGATGATTTTAAAGGGAATATATCAAGATTTTTCAAAATTTTAAAATTGACTATAAACCTTTTTTTCTCAATATATCATCCTATACATACTCACTGATCCAGTATTACCAAAAGAATATCTATTTAAACATGCTAAAATAATATAATAAAACGGGATTTCTGGACTTGGGCTATGCGCCTAGATTAGACTAAAATAAATTTCTCGCTAAAAATTGTCACATATAAGTGACATATAAAATGAGTCGAGGGATTTCATATTGATTTCAGTTTGATCTGTTATACTGGGAAATAGGTAGCAAAAATTGTTTCATCTTAGAAAGAGTAAATTTGATCTGAAGGCCATCAAGCAGTAGTTTTGTTTCACGTTTACCCCTCAATGTCAATATTGATTTTGTCACATTTTGGAGAACTTGACATACCAAACCATTTATTTATTAATGATAATGAGATGTTTTTTTAATACATTTATAACGTTTTGTCCTGTCAGATATACTCACTATAAAACTGCAGTATTGATGTACAGTCAAACTTGCAGTAGCGACCACTTGTTATAAGCGACCCCCTGATGTAAGCGACCACTTAAATCACCCCCAACAAATTTTATTCATAATTACACATGCAATAAGCAACCACTTGCTCTCTGCGACCAGCGACCGCTTGAAATCCATCAAATTTCAACAAATATCCTTTAACATACGACCACGAATACACGAGGTGTGAAATTTCAGCTTCATGTTTTGTGTACGTGACAAATGTATAAGTGTAAAATTGTCGATCTCCGAGGTAACGTGCTATAAATAACCCGAGGCCAAATACTGCAGTGTCTCGTGGTAAAAGCCGATAATTGTTCAGTAACAAGTTATGGAGTTAAAACACTTTAACCCCAATTATATATCAACGTTTGATCATTGTTTGGGTGGAATAAATTGATGTTTTATTACGATTAAAGGATCGTCAATTACTTAAATAAAATTGGAATTAAAGATTGGACAGTTTGAGGTTTGTTTGTTGTTTGTTTTTATTACGACAAAAAAATATTAAATAAGTTTGATCAGACTTTTTGATCAGGTTAAATTGGAAAATTGAGATTGGACTGTGTGCCGTTCATTTTTATATTTTTTATAATGATTAAAAATTATAATTACGTTTGATTATTTGATCGGGTTTTTGATTAAATTAATTTGGAAACTAAAGACAAGACAGTTTGTCATTGTTTTCATGGACGGCTTGAAATTTTTTTACGACAAAAATGAGTAAACGTAAGACAATGAATATCAAGGTTTATCTGACTGGGTTTTAATATTGTGGTTTCTTACTGCGATATTCTATCAAGGTTGCCATATCTTCAACAAGGAGAAAATGTCTAACATTAGAACAGCGGGTGAAAGCTCTAAAATGACGGAAACGTACATGCATTATATAAGACAAAATTTTTTTTTTAACCCAATAAAAGACCACCTGCCTTAAGTGACCACTTTTCAGATTTCCCTTAAGTGGTCTCTTAAGACAGGTTTGACTGTATTTCTCTTTATTATTTGTATAGTTATAATATGAAAAAAGGTAAAACCTATAAAGCAAACATCGTATATGAATTTATAGAATCACAGTCGTACAGACTTGATCTATTACATCGTCTAGTACCTTCGGAACAGACAAGTTTACGGTATGCTGCAGAATGGGATCAATTGCTAACTTGTTTTTGGCAAAGAAAAATGAAAGTTTCCAAAAATTTCATCTCATTTTTTTATTCCTGTATGTTAATGTTCATAACATTTATCGCAAGGACTTCTCTAGAGAGAGAAAGCAACTGATGGAGATGTCATGAACGCTAGTGCATTCACGCAAAATCTTGAGAAATCTCGTTTTCAAGTATCTTAACTTCCATTCATCTCAGAAATACATGTACAAATCAAAATTTATTCTTTGCACAGTAAAATTTTCTACAAAATGAGATCATTCCCAGCAAAGTGTGTTTAAAATTGTTAAAGTACTTATAATTACAACATTTGTATACTGCAACTAAAAAATCAAGGAAAATACTTGAAATTATACTTCAAATTGCAATATTTTAAATTCAGTATCATTAGAGCTGGTTAAATTAACTACAAACACTTAAAGCAACACATCCACATTTAAACTTTTTTAAAAAGTTTTTCAATTGAGTTGTGAGCACATTTCCCATACATAAATATATGGTCAGTGAGCTGTATATGTGCTAACAAACGCTATCCAGAACGCTTTAGAATTATAAAAAAAGATGTCCAAATTATAAAGCGCGACAAACGCTTTATAAATTATTTTTAAATTGCCGAGGATTCCAACTTGGCTTCAAATTGAATTATGCGATTCGTATTAAAAAACTTCACGTTTTAGTGCGTAGTGTACTTTACCTGCCTTGACAGTCATTTTGACAGGTTTTTTTTACTGGGGTGGGTTACACGCTTGTTTTATAAAGTGTTAGTCACGCATTATAATTTGGGCATCATTTTGTTCCGGATTATGTTTATATGCTCATATACAGCTAATTGATCATATGTTTGTATGGGAAATGTGCTCATAACTCAATTTAATCTTTTTTTTTTAAAGTTCAAACGTGGATGTGTTGCTTTAAGATATACATACACTTTAAATGTTATGTAAAAAAAAACAGTTGCCTGTGATATTTGAATGTTTAATTTTCCAAATTATTAATTCTTCCCATGCTATTTTATCAACATTTAGTAGAGAGATGCAAGTTTCCTATCCCTCTATATAAATCTTTGTTCATAGTGATTGTTTAAATACACAGCAGTTTATTTTAACAAAAAACCCAGTTACTAAATAACAAATGAATGAATAAATGGGGTTTTACAGTTTACCAACACATTGTGGGTTATTCGACGCCAACAGGAAGGAAGATTCCAGGTTCACTCTACATGTACAAAAACTGCAAATTAATATACATACTAAAAAAATCTAATGAACAAATGAATAAACAGAATTAACTTAAAAACTTGATACCTGCAGAGTTCTATCATTTTACTCAAATTATCACTTCTTACAACATGCAGGAGCCACAGTGATCCTTTTCTTGCCATCACTCATATGGCTCCCTGGAACCACACATGGGTTGGTAATTTAACTGCAATACTAAATAACAAAAATGACTCCCCATGAAACCACTTACGTAACCAAGGGTTTTCAATCTGTAAATGTTTTGAATTCTTTTCCACATACTTGTTACCATATGAGCTGGCTATTAGATGAGCTGCTATCACTATTGCCAGTCTTAAATAGGAAAGGGTAAAAAAAATAGATGGTGGAATAAATACTTGTTGTTGCTGTTTTGACTTAAAAACAAACTCAATTCATATAATTTTGTGCAAATTTGCATTAATTATACCTTAGTGCTTTGGTCCATAGGGGCTTAGTAAAGGGACTCATTTTTATGTAGAAATACAATGGAAAAGACAGCAAATTCTCTTTTCTTCAAATATATTTTTGAAATGATTGTAATTCAGTATTTTAAGCATTTTATGGTCACACATTCTCTTTAAATGTGTTTAACATCGGCATAGTTTAATGATAGAGTGTTAGTATTGTTTACAAAAGGTGGTGGGTTCGACCCCTGACTGGGTCATACCAACTACTTGAAAAATGACACTAGAAGCTTCTTCGCTTGCATTCAGAAAGTTCCAGGCCTGGTCGGCTCGATGTCAGTATGTGACATGGTGGAGTATCATACCATGTGACTGCGGAATGATACTCTAGTGTGGCAGTATAATGTGACATGGTGGAGTATCATACCATGTGTCTGCGGAATGATACTCTAGTGTGGCAGTATAATGTGACATGGTGGAGTATCATACCATGTGTCTGCAGAATGATACCCTAGTGTGGCAGTATAATGTGACATGGTGGAGTATCATACCATGTGTCTGCGGAATGATACTCTAGTGTGGCAGTATAATGTGACATGGTGGAGTATCATACCATGTGTCTGCAGAATGATACCCTAGTGTGGCAGTATAATGTGACATGGTGGGGTATCATACCATGTGTCTGCAGAATGATACTCTAGTGTGGCAGTATAATGTGACATGGTGGGGTATCATACCATGTGTCTGCAGAATGATACCGTAGTGTGGCAGTATAATTTAACATGGTGGAGTATCATACCATGTGTCTGCAGAATGATACTCTAGAGTGGCAGTATAATGTGACATGGTGGAGTATCATACCATGTGTCTGCAGAATGATACTCTAGAGTGGCAGTATAATGTGACATGGTGGAGTATCATACCATGTGTCTGCAGAATGATACTCTAGTGTGGCAGTATAATGTGACATGGTGGAGTATCATACCATGTGTCTGCAGAATGATACTCTAGTGTGGCAGTATAATGTGACATGGTGGAGTATCATACCATGTGTCTGCAGAATGATACTCTAGTGTGGCAGTATAATGTGACATGGTGGGGTATCATACCATGTGTCTGCAGTATGATACTCTAGTGTGTCAGTATAATGTTTATGGGTGAGGTATCATACCATGTGTCTGCGGAATGATACTCTAGTGTGGCAGTATAATGTGACATGGTGGAGTATCATACCATGTGTCTGCAGAATGATACCCTAGTGTGGCAGTATAATGTGACATGGTGGGGTATCATACCATGTGTCTGCAGAATGATACTCTAGTGTGGCAGTATAATGTGACATGGTGGGGTATCATACCATGTGTCTGCAGAATGATACCCTATTGTGGCAGTATAATGTGACATGGTGGAGTATCATACCATGTGTCTGCAGAATGATACTCTAGTGTGGCAGTATAATGTGACATGGTGGAGTATCATACCATGTGTCTGCAGAATGATACCCTATTGTGGCAGTATAATGTGACATGGTGGGGTATCATACCATGTGTCTGCAGAATGATACTCTAGTGTGGCAGTATAATGTGACATGGTGGAGTATCATACCATGTGTCTGCAGAATGATACCCTATTGTGGCAGTATAATGTGACATGGTGGAGTATCATACCATGTGTCTGCAGAATGATACTCTAGTGTGGCAGTATAATGCGACATGGTGGAGTATCATACCTTGTGTCTGCAGAATGATACCCTATTATGGCAGTATAATGTGACATGGTGGAGTATCATACCATGTGTCTGCAGAATGATACTCTAGAGTGGCAGTATAATGTGACATGGTGGAGTATCATACCATGTGTCTGCAGAATGATACCCTAGTGTGGCAGTATAATGTGACATGGTGGAGTATCATACCATGTGTCTGCAGAATGATACTCTAGTGTGGCAGTATAATGTGACATGGTGGAGTATCATACCATGTGTCTGCAGAATGATACTCTAGTGTGTCAGTATAATGTGACATGGTGGAGTATCATACCATGTGTCTGCAGAATGATACCCTAGTGTGGCAGTATAATGTGACATGGTGGGGTATCATACCATGTGTCTGCAGAATGATACTCTAGTGTGGCAGTATAATGTGACATGGTGGAGTATCATACCATGTGTCTGCAGAATGATACTCTAGTGTGGCAGTATAATGTGACATGGTGGGGTATCATACCATGTGTCTGCAGAATGATACTCTAGTGTGGCAGTATAATGTGACATGGTGGAGTATCATACCATGTGTCTGCAGAATGATACTCTAGTGTGTCAGTATAATGTGACATAGTGGAGTATCATACCATGTGTCTGCAGAATGATACCCTAGTGTGGCAGTATAATGTGACATGGTGGGGTATCATACCATGTGTCTGCAGAATGATACCCTAGTGTGGCAGTATAATGTGACATGGTGGAGTATCATACCATGTGTCTGCAGAATGATACCATAGTGTGGCAGTATAATGTGACATGGTGGAGTATCATACCATGTGTCTGCAGAATGATACTCTAGTGTGGCAGTATAATGTGACATGGTGGAGTATTATACCATGTGTCTGCAGAATGATACTCTAGTGTGGCAGTATAATGTGACATGGTGGAGTATCATACCATGTGTTTGCAGAATGATACCCTAGTGTGGCAGTATAATGTGACATGGTGGAGTATCATACCATGTGTTTGCAGAATGATACCCTAGTGTGGCAGTATAATGTGACATGGTGGGGTATCATACCATGTGTCTGCAGAATGATACTCTAGTGTGGCAGTATAATGTGACATGGTGGGGTATCATACCATGTGTCTGCAGAATGATACCGTAGTGTGGCAGTATAATTTGACATGGTGGAGTATCATACCATGTGTCTGCAGAATGATACTCCAGTGTGGCAGTATAATGTGACATGGTGGAGTATCATACCATGTGTCTGCAGAATGATACCCTAGTGTGGCAGTATAATGTGACATGGTGGAGTATCATACCATGTGTCTGCAGAATGATACTCCAGTGTGGCAGTATAATGTGACATGGTGGAATATCATACCATGTGTCTGCAGAATGATACTCCAGTGTGGCAGTATAATGTGACATGGTGGAGTATCATACCATGTGTCTGCAGAATGATACCCTAGGGTGGCAGTATAATGTGACATGGTGGAGTATCATACCATGTGTCTGCAGAATGATACTCTAGTGTGGCAGTATAATGTGACATGGTGGAGTATCATACCTTGTGTCTGCAGAATGATACCCTATTGTGGCAGTATAATGTGACATAGTGGAGTATCATACCATGTGTCTGCAGAATGATACTCTAGTGTGGCAGTATAATGTGACATGGTGGAGTATCATACCATGTGTTTGCAGAATGATACTCTAGTGTGGCAGTATAATGTGACATGGTGGAGTATCATACCATGTGTCTGCAGAATGATACTCTAGTGTGGCAGTATAATGTGACATGGTGGGGTATCATACCATGTGTCTGCAGAATGATACTCTAGTGTGGCAGTATAATGTGACATGGTGGAGTATCATACCATGTGTCTGCAGAATGATACTCTAGTGTGGCAGTATAATATGACATGGTGGAGTATCATACCATATGTCTGCAGAATGATACCCTAGTGTGGCAGTATAATGTGACATGGTGGAGTATCATATCATCTGTCTGCAGAATGATACTCTAGTGTGGCAGTATAATGTGACATGGTGGAGTATCATACCATGTGTCTGCAGAATGATACTCTAGAGTGGCAGTATAATGTGACATGGTGGGGTATCATACCATGTGTCTGCAGAATGATACTCTAGTGTGGCAGTATAATGTGACATGGTGGAGTGTCATACCATGTGTCTGCAGAATGATACTCTAGAGTGGCAGTATAATGTGACATGGTGGAGTATCATACCATGTGTCTGCAGAATGATACCCTATTGTGGCAGTATAATGTGACATGGTGGAGTATCATACCATGTGTCTGCAGAATGATACTCTAGTGTGGCAGTATAATGCGACATGGTGGAGTATCATACCTTGTGTCTGCAGAATGATACCCTATTGTGGCAGTATAATGTGACATGGTGGAGTATCATACCATGTGTCTGCAGAATGATACTCTAGTGTGGCAGTATAATGTGACATGGTGGAGTATCATACCATGTGTCTGCAGAATGATACCCTAGTGTGGCAGTATAATGTGACATGGTGGGGTATCATACCATGTATTTGCAGAATGATACCCTAGTGTGGCAGTATAATGTGACATGGTGGGGTATCATACCATCTGTCTGCAGAATGATACTCTAGTGTGGCAGTATAATGTGACATGGTGGAGTATCATACCATGTGTCTGCAGAATGATACTCTAGTGTGTCAGTATAATGTGACATGGTGGAGTATCATACCATGTGTCTGCAGAATGATACCCTAGTGTGGCAGTATAATGTGACATGGTGGAGTATCATACCATGTGTCTGCAGAATGATACTCTAGTGTGGCAGTATAATGTGACATGGTTGGGTATCATACCATGTGTCTGCAGAATGATACTCTAGTGTGGCAGTATAATGTGACATGGTGGAGTATCATACCATGTGTCTGCAGAATGATACTCTAGTGTGTCAGTATAATGTGACATGGTGGAGTATCATACCATGTGTCTGCAGAATGATACCCTAGTGTGGCAGTATAATGTGACATGGTGGGGTATCATACCATGTGTCTGCAGAATGATACCCTAGTGTGGCAGTATAATGTGACATGGTGGAGTATCATACCATGTGTCTGCAGAATGATACCCTAGTGTGGCAGTATAATGTGACATGGTGGAGTATCATACCATGTGTCTGCAGAATGATACTCTAGTGTGGCAGTATAATGTGACATGGTGGAGTATCATACCATGTGTCTGCAGAATGATACTCTAGTGTGGCAGTATATGTGACATGGTGGAGTATCATACCATGTGTTTGCAGAATGATACCCTAGTGTGGCAGTATAATGTGACATGGTGGAGTATCATACCATGTGTTTGCAGAATGATACCCTAGTGTGGCAGTATAATGTGACATGGTGGGTTATCATACCATGTGTCTGCAGAATGATACTCTAGTGTGGCAGTATAATGTGACATGGTGGGGTATCATACCATGTGTCTGCAGAATGATACCGTAGTGTGGCAGTATAATTTGACATGGTGGAGTATCATACCATGTGTCTGCAGAATGATACTCTAGTGTGGCAGTATAATGTGACATGGTGGAGTATCATACCATGTGTCTGCAGAATGATACTCTAGTGTGTCAGTATAATGTGACATGGTGGAGTATCATACCATGTGTCTGCAGAATGATACCCTAGTGTGGCAGTATAATGTGACATGGTGGAGTATCATACCATGTGTCTGCAGTATGATACCCTAGTGTGGCAGTATAATGTGACATGGTGGAGTATCATACCATGTGTCTGCAGAATGATACTCTAGTGTGGCAGTATAATGTGACATGGTAAAGTATCATACCATGTGTCTGCAGAATGATACTCTAGTGTGGCAGTATAATGTGACATGGTGGAGTATCATACCATGTGTCTGCAGAATGATACCCTAGTGTGGCAGTATAATGTGACATGGTGGAGTATCATACCATGTGTTTGCAGAATGATACCCTAGTGTGGCAGTATAATGTGACATGGTGGGGTATCATACCATGTGTCTGCAGAATGATACTCTAGTGTGGCAGTATAATGTGACATGGTGGGGTATCATACCATGTGTCTGCAGAATGATACCCTATTGTGGCAGTATAATTTGACATGGTGGAGTATCATACCATGTGTCTGCAGAATGATACTCTAGTGTGTCAGTATAATGTGACATGGTGGAGTATCATACCATGTGTCTGCAGAATGATACCCTAGTGTGGCAGTATAATGTGACATGGTGGAGTATCATACCATGTGTCTGCAGAATGATACCCTAGTGTGGCAGTATAATGTGACATGGTGGAGTATCATACCATGTGTCTGCAGAATGATACCCTAGTGTGGCAGTATAATGTGACATGGTGGAGTATCATACCATGTGTCTGCAGAATGATACCCTAGTGTGGCAGTATAATGTGACATGGTGGAGTATCATACCATGTGTCGGCAGAATGATACTCTAGTGTGGCAGTATAATGTGACATGGTGGAGTATCATACCATCTGTCTGCAGAATGATACTCTAGTGTGTCAGTATAATGTGACATGGTGGAGTATCATACCATGTGTCTGCAGAATGATACTCTAGTGTGGCAGTATAATGTGACATGGTGGGGTATCATACCATGTGTCTGCAGAATGATACTCTAGTGTGGCAGTATAATGTGACATGGTGGAGTATCATACCATGTGTCTGCAGAATGATACTCTAGTGTGGCAGTATAATGTGACATGGTGGAGTATCATACCTTGTGTCTGCAGAATGATACTCCAGTGTGGCAGTATAATGTGACATGGTGGAGTATCATCATATTGTCTCAAACAGACACCGTTGTGATAAAACTATTATATGAAAATTGTTGAATGATGCTTAACCCCATACAACAACAACAACAAACTTAAATTTGGTTTCGTTATTTCAGGGGTTCAGCATGAGGGGTCTTCTGATTGGTACTGGAGGATTGGTGGCCTTATATTTGACAATGACGTACTGGAAAAGGGAAAAAGAACTAGGTAAGTGTGCTTTTAATGAGGAGTAACACAGTTTTCAACATCAAGCAGGTTTAACATGGCTTATTCACTTGCAATGGAGGAAAACCTCATAATTAATCTAAATAAAACTTCTGGTATTAAACTTTCAGACGTTCTCAATTTTGGATTGAGCTTGACTTGACCTCCTGACCTCTTCAGTAAGAGGTTTGTTATCTCGAGTTTTCATCCCATTCATCGTTGGGTGATCTCATGTGAGTTTTGTAAAATATATTTTTAAAGTGGCATATCCAGTATCTGGAGATATTTCTTTATAAAGAAAAAAACAACTTGTTAATGACAAACATTTTTCTGAATTCTCATAGCATTTGATGTATTTACATGGCCATTACCTTCCTTGAACGTGGAAAAATTGTGTTTTAAATATATATCAATTTTACTGATCAGTAACATTAATATGCAAATTAGCTGATCTTTGCAAAGATATAAATAGACAAATATTTTTTCCCTGTTTTGGTGGAACATATTTTATATGAGATATATATATATATAGGATATGAGAAACCATTCATGGAGCACTGTAGGAAAAAAATTCTGTTGCTAGGTAAATTACTCCCCGAAATAATTCTTATCACGGGATTCCAACACGGATCGCCCGAGTCATAATCCATATAAATGCCCAACTGTGCCATTCAGAAAAATAATAAGTACTATCATATAAATCTAAGGTTAAACTTGAGCGCTGGCTCAGGTTAAATTAATGATGTCGGAAAATTTCTGAACATTTACGATTATATACATGTATATAGAAACTCATTTACGTTAAGCCACAAATATTGGCATCAAAAGCTAGTTTAAATTATAGGAAACAGGTACATATAAGCTATTATAACTTTCTTCTGGATCCTTTTCCTTGTTAATTTTGAATAATATATTGTTTAGACGAAGTACATGTTTTAAAAATGAAAATCAGTATTTTGCAGTATTTTAGATCGCCACACTTTACCAGTGTGCTGAATATCACAATCTTACAAGTTTTTTTATTGAATAAAGAGGGTAGAACTTACTGGTCATAATCCTATATATTATTATGAATGTAACAAAAGACATTTGTTATTAAACTATGTTCGATTTTCGCTATTTATTGATTTTTTGTTATAAATCTGGTGATCAGTCAACCTAACCACTGTTTCCTGGGATATTGGAAGGTTAACCAGTACTAAAGCACACCCCATCTCTGCAAGTAACTTATAACTTTCCCACTTGAATCAGTGGTGACAAACGAATGATAATGAGACGCAATGTCGTATATCATCCATCACAGAGATTGTGGCTGAGCGGGGATTCAAACTCATGACCCCTGGATTGATAGTCAGACATGCTAACGACTGAGCTAATCTGGCCTGGCATATATAAAAGAAAAATGACTGAGGTAATAAAACTTTGTTTCATTCACAACTCAAAATTTAATACTCAAAAACAGTTGGTATCATTATGACAAAATAAGGAAAATACCTGTAACCTTCCCGATCTCACTTACCAACAACCTCCCATTGGTGATGGTGGCAAGATTATTGTGCCCAAGAAATAAGAGCTGTGTAAAATGGTTTGACATTATTTTTGTTGAAAATGGTCATATTTCTTTGTAACATATGGGAACATTGGAACATATCATGAGTTCTGCCAAGTTTTGGATGGCATTGGATACTGATGGATGAAGATATGATAGTTTAAAGATGTGTAGTTAAACACTGCAACAAATGGCTGAATTGTAAAAAATGACGGGTTGATATCAAACAGTCGAAATTGTGAAAAAGCAATCTGGTCAGCCCCATGTTTTTTTACTGCATATTGGGACAAACAGACTATGTATTGAAGCAAGACAATTGGCATTGTGTTCAGTGTTCCAGAAGTGCATGGCTCTATAATTATGTAGAAAATTAAGTGGTGTGTGAGGCATCTACCTCAAGTCTGCTTTAATGCTTTCAGTTTCTAGATTCTGTCAAATGTTTTTATGAATATTGAAAATTGTGATTGAGTTTTATAACCTCAGTGGCTGATTACGCTACCGGTGTACCTTTCTACTGGTGTACCACGCTATTGGTATACCTCGCTACTGGTTCACCTTGCTACTGGTGTACCTGGCTACTGGTATACCTCGCTACAAGTATACATCACTACTGGTGTACCTCGCTACTGGTATATCTCTGCCTGATTGCAGTACTGGTATACCTCACTACTGGTATACCTTGCTATTGGTGTACCTTGCAACTGGTATACCTGGCTACTGGTGTACCTCACTATTGGCATACCGCTGCCTGATTACGGTACTGGTGTAGGTACTGGTATATCTCATAGTTTTGAACTTGATTCGTGGTCTTATATTTCACATACAACATACAGTAGACTGATCACAATGATATCATCGGGACACCTGCCAGACATTTCCAGACTGGTCAGCATAAACAGACACTTGTCCAGACTCCCTAGGTATTGTGGAGTAAATCATCTAATTGTGGAACTACATGAAGGGGGTTGTGAGTGTTATCCCTTACAAGACGCTGTATTCTGTCCTTGGGCAAGCAAGGTCGTTATCTCAGTTGCTATACAATTCTTGCTCCTGTTTTACCAGTATTTACAAGCTTTATTTAAAAACTAAAAAATTTAAACTTTGTTCAGACTGGTAATTTATTTACTATAATTTATAATCATCAATATCAATGAACCAGTCTGAATGCATGGCTGCTTTTCATAGAGTTTTTTTTTAAATGTGTTGGTGGAACAGGAGCCTGAAAAAGAAGTTGGCCATTTTGATCTGTAAGAATTGACAGCTTGTTTCACAATGGATGCAATATATGTATGTTTTAAGCTAGAATTTATGTAAATAAATTTTCTAATAATGATGTTAGAATTTTTTGTTCTTTTCAATAACCAGGGGAGGCGAAGAAGCGTTCTGTAGCTCTGGGTAAGGCAGCATTGGGCGGAGATTGGGAGCTGGTGAATCAAGATGGGAAACTGATGTCCAACAGAGATTTCATCGGACAATGGGTTCTTCTATACTTTGGTTTCACCCATTGTCCAGATATATGTCCTGATGAGTTGGAAAAGCTGGTGTCAGCGGTTAATGTTATAGGTCAGTCTTTCATTGTCTTTGATGAGATTTTCTTTAGGGAAAATTAAATTTTTACTTTTCAAATGCATTAATTATAAAATACAGTTGTTTTCCCTGGAGACTGTACTATGTATACTTAACTTCTAAGATTATGAAATGAAATATTGCACACATAGTTGGAATCCTTGCATGTTAGTATTGCATCATGATTCATATACAGTAAAGAGATCAATAAAACAATTGACCTGATGGGAGAGCGATCATCGCTCGGCCCACTGGCCACATAACTTTTTTAGCTGAGTAAATACAATGTTATATAATGTAGTGTTTACTTAGAGACCGTTTGCTTGTCTAAGGAAAATGTAGACCTCGGAAACAATAGAACAGCTGATTGAGTTACCACTTGTTTGATTGACAGCCTGTGTTGGGTCAATTATTCCTAAGTCTAAATCATTTATAACAGGTGTTAAAATGGTGCTTCAGCTAAAGTTAATGGATATTAAATGATTAAACTCAACATAACTTAAATAAGTTATATTCATCAAAAGGAGAGAATTCTGAGCTTTACAATGAAAGGGAAGTAATATTATGATAACAAGTAACTTGTTTAAGGTGTTAACATATTTTGCAATCAGTAACACCCCTGCCTGTTTGTGTTTCACTGTTAAAAGGCTAAGAATTTATGTTATGCATTCCTCTTCTTTTTTTTCAAACATTTTATGCATGTAATCTCTAACCATTTATTTTATGGATATTTATGTCAGGGGAAACATTATTTTTCTTCCTGATTAGATTTATAAAGAAAAGGGAAAAGTGATACTTCATTCATAAGTTTTATATAAATTTTGATATCTTGAAGGATTGGCTGAATAATTAATACATGGTCCGTGAGATTTCAATAGATCCTGGCTAATCCTGTACAATTAATGGAATATAATAAATGAAATCTTGTTTGGCTCAGTCGAAAACACGTCTGGCTATCAATCCTGGGGTAACGAGTTTGTATCCTGCCTGGCTACAATGTCTGTGATGATTGATATACAACATTGCATCTCATTGTCATATACATCTCTCACCACTGATTTAAGTGGGAAAGTTACCAGTTACTTGTGTAGATGGGTGTATATATGCTTATTACTCTTTCTACTCAGGAACACTCTGAGTGTGATTTATTGAAGTTGTAAGAACTTGTTTCACAAATGATGTAAAATCAATAAGTTTAAATGAAATTATTTCTGCTACATTACAGATGGAAATGCAAATATAGCCAACATACAGCCTGTATTCATTACTGTTGATCCAGATCGGGATACTCAAAAAGTGATCAAGGAATATTTAAAGGGTAGGTAATGGTTAACTGCAAGATTTAGTTTAATGTCAATATTTACCCATTTCATGTTGCATCATTGTTGGATACCCACGGGTGTTAATTCCGATACTCTCCATCCGTCAAATTTTACAAGAATGACCAAATTGTCAAAAATGAAATTTTATTTCAGCAAATACATGCACCCATTTTCTTTCAGAATTTTCACCCAAGTTGATAGGGTTTACGGGTACGAAGGATCAAGTTGATAAAGCCACCCGGGCTTACAGGGTTTACTACAGCATGGGACCCAAGGATGAAGATAATGACTACATAGTGAGTACTGCTCCACGGATTACCAAGAATAAAACATTTCTACTTTATTCTTTGCTGTTTATTTTAAAAATAAAGCCTCTTTTTATATGGTTTATGGTTTAATATATTTTCCCCCATTTATATTGAAAACTTAATTTAACATTCACTGAATTGTAAACTGTGGTCCTTTGTTGAGTCTTTTCTAATGAAAAGATTTGAGTACAATATTAGAATTATTGGTGATTGTGATTAATTGTACATGAACATACCAGTATCTTAATTGTACCAGTAATATACTCTGTTCACTATTCCAGGTGGACCACACGATAATTATGTACCTTGTCAATCCGGACGGAGAATTCCTTGACTATTTCGGCAAAGACAAAACCATGCTGGAAGTGGCACGAGGTGTTGAAAAGAGAATGAAAGAATATGCGGAGATGAAAAAGAAGTCATTCTTTTCGTGATATTCACTTTAAGTTATCATCGCTTAGTTAAGAATACCAGTATGGCCGTATGTTATGGTTTACCTTACTGTGTATAATGCTTGAGTTACTATAGGCTGGAAATAGTTTTCAGCAAATATATTTATAAATATTGGAAACATCTTGTATCATCTGTGCACATCAAGCCTTATCAAAATACAGTCAAACATGTGTAAGTGGTCACCTCTACTTGTCTTAAGCAGCCACAATTGCTATTTCCCTTTTTATGCTTTCAGAGCAAATTAACCTGTATTAAGCAGCAACCTGTCTTAAATGGCAACTTTTTCTCATTCCCTTTCTGAAAGCATAAAAACAGAAAATAGAAAAAAATATGACAAATGGCTGCTAAATAGACATGACTGCATTCACAAGTTCGACTGAATTGTATTGTCCAAGGCGACCACATCAAATCTATAACAGTGAGTTTAGTTGTACCATCTTATTATTTTGCAAACCAAATGCAACAATTATATCTGACAATGTCTGTTACTATCAAAAGTGGTGAATGTGTCGTAACATCAGTATAAATTACATTTGGAAAGGAAGAAAATGGCTTGTCAGGTAATTAAGTAACTTCTGACAGTTTCAAATGCTGAAAATTAATGCAAAATTGTCATATATGTTTCTTAATTGGATGTGTTGTTGTATATAACAACATTGAACTCTAGAATTGCTAGTCCGTTATCACATGCACCAGTGGAATTGCAACTTACATGACATGTCATTGTTGAAACGCAAGCTAATGCTAGCTTGGTATGTGAGCTATGGACGCAGATATAAATGTATAGGATTATATAGTTTATTTGATACCATTTATTTCCACAGGGCAGAGATACAACTTCACAGTGGTGTTACACATGTCATTGTTTTTGGAAGAGTTAATGCTGAGTGGGTGGATAATTGCAATAGATTGAGATATTATAGCATACGGTTGTATTGTTTATTTGACACCATCTATTTCCATTGAGCAGAGGTTTCACTTCACAGTGGTGTGGTTTATTTGATTGACACCATTTATTTGTTTTGTATTAATTTGATCAAACTTTTTCCAATTGCACTTTGTTCTATCCCCAGTATTTCCTGCTCTGATGGAGAGAGATTTTTAGTTTTTAGCTCTACTGGCCAAAGGCCAGAAGTGCTTATGTGATGGCACATTGTCTATCATCCGCCGTCTGTCGTCTGTCATCTGTTAGCGGCACTTTCTCTGAAAACACTAGGCCAATTAAACTGAAACTTCACATGGGTGTTTCTATTGCATAGGAGACTATACAGAAGATTTTTTTTTTTCGATCTGAAATTCAAGACGGCCGCCATTACTAAAAATAGTCCAAAACTTAAAAAATCTTCTTCTCATGAACGGCCCAACAGATTTTCAAAATGTTTATGTAGTAATGATGACCAACTATAGTTTTGTTAGATTTGTTCAAATGGTGTCCCTAGGGTTAAATATGACCCTGCCCCAAGGGTTCAATTAGGGGACACATGTCATTATAATATTTTTTTATTATTTTTTTTTAAAATGGAAATGATTTTGCCTATATCTTCACAGAAGCATTGTTTGGTGAAGGAGGTTCAGATTTATAAAAATGACTGGGTTAAGGGGTCAAGAGGGGCCCCAAAAGGGTAAAAATTGGGAATTACTAAATTTGTTTTATTAAGAACCGGTATGTCAGATTTGTTCATATTTTGCATAAATTATCCCTATGTTTAGGGGTTTGATTGCAGATAAGAATTTAGGGGCTAAAATTTATAAGGGCCCTGTAAGGGGACTTAGAATTTTACATAGGGATACTATGGGAAAACAGAAAATTCTCTTTTTCTTTCATTTGTTTTAAAACCACTAGGCCAATTAAACTGAAATTTCACACGGATGTTTCTATTGCATAGGAGAATATACAGAAGATTTTTTTTTTCGATCTGAAATTCAAGATGGCCCTCATTACTAAAAATAGTCCAAAACTTAAAAAATCTTCTTCTCATGAACAGCCTAACAGATTTTCAAAATGTTTATGTAGTAATGATGACCAACTATAGTATTGTTTGATTTGTTCAAATAGTGTCCCTACGGTTAAATATTACCCTGCCCCGAGAGTTCAATTAGAGGACACATGTCAATATAATATATATATATATATATATATTTTTTTAAAATGGAAATGATTTTGCCTATATTTTCACTAAAGCATTGTTAGGTGAAGGAGGTTAAGATTTGTGTAAATGACTGGGTTCCTATGTCTTAAGGGGTCAGGAGGGGCCCCAAAAGGGTACAAATTGGGAATTAGTAAAATTGTTTTCTTAAGAACCGGTATGTCAGATTTGTACATATTTGATATAAATTATCCCTATGTGTAGGGGTTTGATTGCAGATAAGAATTTAGGGACTAAAATATATAGGGGCCCTGTAAGGGGACTTAGAATTTTACGTAGGGATACTGTGGGAAAACAGAAAATTCTCTTTTTTTATCATTTATTCTGAAAGCACTAGGCCAATTAAACTGAAACTTCACATGGATGTTTCTATTGCATAGGAGACTATACAAAAGATTTTTTTTTTATCTAAAATTCAAGGTGGCCACCGTTACTAGAAATAGTCCAAAACTTAAAAAATCTTCTTCTCATGAACGGTCCAACAGATTTTCAAAATGTTTATGTGGTAATGATGACCAACTATAGTTTTGTTAGATTTGTTCAAATGGTGTCCCTAGAGTTAAAAATGACCCCGCTCCGATGTTTCTATTGCATAGTAGAATTTCAAAAAGTGCTATGGCCACTATGAGTCAGTAGAGCGTCCTCAGGCCCTTTTAGGCCTCTTGTTATTGTATAGCAAAGATATAAAATTATTAGCAAACTGAAATACATAGATCCATGCGTATTTGTTACAATTTTAAGTACATGACTTAGAATTTTTCAATTATTTTTAAAAAAAAAAATTCCAGCAAAAAATATTTATTAAAAATCTGATTTGAATCATGGGCTTTATAAAATTATATATGGCTTATAGTAGAAATAAAAATGGCTGATATATCGCATTTAACACTCCAGGCAGTTATTGGATCTGCAGATGTTGATGGATATTTGTTTGGAAGCATGTACATGCAGTGGCATAGTATTTAAAAATATAAGATCTGTCTGACTCTCTGATTTGAATCATGTGCATACTAAAATTATATATGGCTTATAGTAGAAATATATATGGTTTATATATTGCAGTTAAGGCTCCAAGCATTTAGTGAATGGATCAGTGTATGTTACTGTATATTCGTTTGAAAGCTTATTTGTAAGAAATAACAATGTGTACACACAGTGACAGAACATTGTGTACACACAGTTATGGAACAGTGTGTCCACACAGTGATGGAGCAATGTGTACACAAAGTGACGAAACGGTGTGTACACACAGTGACGGAGCAATGTGTACACACAGTTGTGGAACAGTGTGTACACACAGTGATGAAACAGAGTGTACACACAGTTACAGAGCAATGTGTACACACAGTTACAGAACAGTGTGTAAACACAGTTGCGGAGCACAGTTAAGTGCAGATAATGTGACATTTTATCAATAAAATAGCACTGCTTCGAGTGGAGAAAGTAAATATGTAAATGGATATTTAAATGGGAGATGAACTGTGACCTGTATACTACTTTTCATGTTTTTAAAAGATTTCTCATGTTTCTTACATGTTTTTATAATTATGTTTTAAAATAAAATTATTTTGATTTAAATGAAAGTGTTCACTTTTATTTTCTGAAGGTTTCCATGTAAAGAAAATAAACCAATACTACAGTTGCATCATTAGACATTTATTTGTTACAAGGAGGAGAGTAAAATTTATCATTCCCTTCAGCATATGTTACTGAAAATAGAAGTAAACATCTGAGGTGTTAATTTGTGAAGACTTATTTCGATATTACAGATAAAATAACCAACTGTAGAACTTCGATGGCTCAAACACGACTGGACTAAACAAAATAATTTGAGTTCAGGGTTGTTCTAGCCAAGTATTGTTCAACCTCATACCATATTATGTATATAGTATAACATCAACATCGAAATAGCAATTCGGCCTGGACCAGATAAGTCATTCAAGCTGTACGTGGTGTTGCAGCCATCCATGTTCTAGCCAACAAAGTTCTACATGTATGTAATAGGTGACTGTGTGCAAAGTTTTAGTTCCATCTTTAATGATATAGTTAATTCAGTTTCCTATGAACTATACTTAAACTGCTTTGGTCACCGAGTACCAAAACGATGATTTTACTAAGATTTTCACAAAATCAAAACTGGTTCCCTTATATTATTATCCTGTCGTGTTGAAAATGTTGAACCCCATTTAAAACTCCTCAAATCCAACTCATCATTCATTTTAAGGTGGTATAGTGTTTTGCCATGATATATACGTTGTATGGAATTTATGGCTCAACAATGAATTATGACCCTTTGATTATTTAGCATGAACCATGTTATAGACGCTGTAAGTCGAATGCTGTGATATTTGGAATAGTCAAGGACTTATCTATATACGTCCTTGGTATGTTCAAGGACTTATCTATATATGTCCTTGCTATGGTCAATTATTTGAAGGTTTTGATATTTTAAACTCGACTATTCTATGAAAAGGTGAGTTATCGTATTCGCTGCAGCTTGGCATCCGGGCTTCACCTGTGTTAAAATTTTGGTACAAACGGTTCATAAGTTTGCATGGCTTGCAGACTGATTTTGTTATTGTTAATATCTATGATTTAAAATGAAAAACAAAAACTATAGTATAATACATTACTTTAATTATAAAATAACCATTTGAAAGTAGTAAATGCATGCCTTTGTATCTCACACCTGCACCTTTTAATTGCACAAAATCACACAGATATAGACATATAATTTTAACTGACGTTTTCAATGATTTTATCATATTAGTTGAGCTGGTTTGTAAAATAACTTATGAACTTTTCTATGTCCTGTTCATGCTAAGGTCATGGGTTCGATCATCAGCTGGTTCATAAATTATGTAAGACTTAAAAGTTGTTCTAGCTTCTTTCTTGCATGGTGTTCAGTATTTAGAGTATAGCTCTATGTGTGGTCCGTTCTGTCTCACTACACAGTAGAATTTTGTTTTTTGTTCTATATAAAATAAGGTCTAGGATTTCCATGGTAAAAAAGAATTCCACATAGATTTTTTTCATAGCAGGAATGTATACCCACATAAAAAATCAGAGTAACTGGTAGGTTGAACAGCTTTTTTATTTTTTAAAGAGGGTGCAGTAACACCGAGATTTTTTGAAAAAAAGAAGTCCTCAAATGCTCATAAATACATGCATATGTTGATACAAAAGTCACTTTTTGTAACACCAGTGATGTCTTATTGCAATATATGCTATGCCAACGTTTGCACTACTCATCTGCAGCATGAAATCATAGTCACTGAACCATTTTGAAAATATTTCAAAACCAAATTACATAGGCCTTTTTTTTAAGCGTAAGAATCATGTTACCACGGGGGAAAAGGGGCGTAACTGTGTAGTGATGTTAAAGGTAACTGGGTGGGGTATCACACTATGTGTCAGTAGTATGATACTCCAGGGTGACAGTGCGTGTAATATTGTCTCAAGCAGTCACTGTTGTGATATGACTTATAGTGTTGAAAGCAACGCTAAAAAATACAACACAATACATTAATATGTCATATTTCTAGAATGGCCATGAATGCCCTTTCAGTGATGTCAAATATTTTTTTCAGTAAAACTGACAATGTGTTTCTTGGGGCAAAAGGGCAATACTTGTATATAAATTATATACATATGGGTAGTTAAAAACGTTTGCTCTAAAGTGAAAATATGGCTTATAGTCATAGTCTATCCAAGAACCTGATCTCGCGTATCGGCTCTATTAACCACCAATTCTATGCCTGTCCCACAATTCATAGCAATTGAACTAAACTGTGACTTCATTCAAACTTTCTCTGAAGCAACTGACCAATCAGCTTACTCGTTACAATTGCTATTTAACGGTCCCAATGGGGGGAGCTAGGTTTGTTCTACAGGCTACTTATAGTCATGCATGCGGTTGTTCCCATGAGATTGAGTGGTTTTGTTCACAATAGCAGTATGGAAGTAACATTTTATGAGCATAATGTACTTCAATGCTTAGAATAATATTACCGCATTAAACGCACCTTTTATATGTAAGCATTCATTTAGAAAGCAGCTGAAATTAGCTGTTGGCTTTGTAAAGTTAAAATGTATTGCATTTAAAGTAAAGGTAAGGACCTATCTTTAATTCCTTGGTAAATGTAAGGCTTGTTAAAAAGATAAAACACTTTTTAAAAACAAACAACTTAAAATAAAGATATACACGTGTACATTTAAAAATAAAGTTCTTAAGGTAAGGTTACAACATATAGTGAAGGTAAAGCACTTTTTAAACGGTAATGCACTTAAGTTAAAGATACAGCACTTAAGGTAAATGTTTAACATTTGAAGTATATGTTTATCACAAAAAAACAACAAAACAACATTGCTTTAGATGGCAACAATTTAGTTTTCCACTATATAACAAATGGCGCAAATAAATCACACTTCTGTAAAATATTAAATTAGCGCAAAGGTAGTTAACCGCTCATGTTAATGTCCAGAGGTTCAGTTCCAGAATTGACGTGATAGCTATTAAAACGAGTTGTCAGAAGACAACAAAGCTCGCCTCTGGGTGTCTAAGTCCAAAAAGGGCCATAAATGTGCCAAATTGCAATCCAGAGTTATGGTTCCTGTATGTGTGTGTTCCATTGATGATGGTGAATACACATGCGAAGTTTCATTCACATCCAATGAGTGGTTGCATAGATATCTTAAACCCAAAAGTTTAACCTGGGTGTCTACAGACAACGACGCCGACGCCGATGACGACGCCGGGGTCATGGCAATAGCTCTCCTTGGACTTCGTCCCGGCGAGCTAAAAAACAATCAGTACTGCTTCTACCCGGGAAAAGGAAATGGAGCAATTCATAAAACCATTGGTTTACGCCGTTAAACTACAAATATATAAAATGCCATTTAAATGATCAAACTATAAATGATGAGCAATGATGTATAAAGTTCACGTACAGGTATTTGAGTTCTCAATGGTTCAAATTGTAATTTCAATAAAAAAATGATAAAAGTATGCAAATTGCGTCTAGATGTAAATTATCATTATTTATTCTTGTCACTCATTGGCTGCATTTCTTCATCAGTGACATGAAAAGCGTTCTTCTTGGCTCTTCCGAACGCAATAGATTCGGCTATCTCGTCAAAAGTCTTGTTTTTCGTTTCGGGGACGAAGATGGAGATGAAGGTGATGGCTGCTACGAGGATGACGATGAATATGAGGTACGTGTACGGGCCTATACCTTTCTGTAAAACAAGATACAGATTATTGTTACAGGAACGTTTGTTGAGTAACTTGTGGAGTTGTAAAGATTTTGTAAGTATGCGATACTCTAGTGTTATTTAAGGTATTTACAGAAACTATCATTATTTCTGCGTATGATCTAATTTCCGTCGAGGTAGATCAACATACACGACATAAAATGATTTCTTCTAACTTTATTTTAACTATACCAGTAAACATTATTGTAAATATCCATATATCTTCTACTTAGTTCATGTTAATAGACTTGTATATACATGTCATGCATCCAAGGTCTCCCATCCAAGTCGCTAGCAAAATATGTAAATGTGCTGAAAGTAGCGTTAAACCTCAGATAAACAACCAAACTTGTCAATCAAACCTATTTTGGTATACACCTGGGTTTTGTCTATATATCTTAATATAGTTATAGAAATATGTAACTAACCTGAATAAATCAGAGAACCAACATGAAAATGAAGTTGCAGATC
Source organism: Panopea generosa (assembly GCA_029582155.1). Classification (NCBI taxonomy): domain Eukaryota; kingdom Metazoa; phylum Mollusca; class Bivalvia; order Adapedonta; family Hiatellidae; genus Panopea; species Panopea generosa. The sequence goes on along the minus strand of CM055910.1, from coordinate 41,377,174 downwards.
CAGCTAAAGGCGAGGGAGAAGTTACTAACCTGAATAAAACTGAACGTCCACATGAGAATAAAGTTGCAGTTTAAGGCGAGGGAGAAGTTACTAACCTGAATAAATCTGAACATCAACATGAGAATGAAGTTGCAGATCCAGTTAAAGGCGAGAGAGATGTTACTAACGTAAATAAATTTGAACATCACCATGGGAATGAAGTTGCAGATCCAGTTAAAGGCGATGGAGAAGTTACTAACCTGAATAAATCTGAACGTCAACATGAGAATGAAGTTGCAGACCCAGTTAAAGGCGAGGGAGAAGTTACTAACCTGAATAAATCTGAACGTCAACATGAGAATGAAGTTGAAAACCCAGTTCAAGGCGAGGGGGGAGTTACTTACCTGAATAAATGCGAACATGAACGTCAACATAAGAACAAAGTTGCAGACTCGGTTAAAGGCGAGGGAGAAGTTACTAACGTGAATAAATCTGAACGTCAACATGAGAATAAAGTTGCAGATCCAGTCAAAGGCGAGGGAGAAGTTACTATCGTGAATAAATCTGAAGGTCAACATGAGAATGAAGCTGCAGATCCAGTTAAAGACGATGGAGCAGTTACTAACCTGAATAAATCTGAAGGTCAACATGAGAATGAAGTTGTAGATCCAGTTAAAAGCAAGGAAGAAGTTACTAACCTGAATAAATCTGAACGTCAACATGAGAATGAAGTTGCAGATCCAGTTAAAGGCGAGGGAGAAGCTCATGGCTGCTGCACGTGGCTCTTGACGGAAAATCTCGCCAACAACGATGAATGGAATAGGTCCTGGATAGTGACAAGTAACAAGCATAAATATAGACTGAAAATATATTTAAGGTGCGTACATGATGGAGAATTAAATTGTATCACGAACGCTTGCACATCGTTGCAATATTGCGTTTGTGTAATTGTTGTTTTTTGGGGGCAATTATAAACCTATAAGAAATGGATTATTTTCGTAAACAATTTACATCGAATGGGGATATAACTGGGTCACAAGTTCCGTCAACAATAGAAACGCCCCTTCTCTATTTGGAAACAAAGTACATGCACAACAAATTATATTATATATGATATTATCGACACGGGTATTTACATTTAAATTCACAAACTGTATCATTACAATAAAAATATGTTAAGCTATGACACAAACAGGTCAGTAATTAAGGTCATTTTGAAGAAGCGCGCATTAAAACATGAAGCTATGTACTGGGGTTACATGAACTAAATATACCGACCTAAAAAAAATAACGCTCCTCATAACTCATCATTATTTCACACATTCATGTGCTTGTTGATTTGATATATTTTTGATTTTCCTATGTCAAATGATATTTTACCAGTATAATATACTCTACACTTCAAACTTAAGTGTTTTTTTTTACAACTAATAAAAGGTGGAGAGTTTCCTTTTAAGGTCAGTATTATCATAATTTTATAATAAATAATTTAGAAATTAAGAACAATAAAGAGAAGTGAGGCCCTCACAGGGGGTCCCTGTTCCCTGGATCTCTTAAAGTAATGATCATTGTTCCACATATCCCAAAATGTATTTGCCATAGCTCCCCGAAAGTATTTCCCCCAGATCTCTAAAATTAGGACATTGATCCCTAGATCCCTGAAAGTAATGGCTAATGTTCCCCAGATTTCTAAAAATAATTGGCCATGTTCCCCAGATCTCCAAAACCCCTGGGAGGGCCTCAGAAGTGAAACAATGTGCAACTCCTACATACCTAGACCAAGGGCGAACCCAATGACGTACATCAACATGGCAACGATAGAAATTATGGCGAGCATGCTTCTTTTATCCTACAATAAATAAATCATCTACAGTATTTGACGCCCATAGAAGACAACACAGTAAATACCGTAGAACATATCGTGATTATTTACATTAATACATTTACACTACCAGCACACCCATATTCATAGTATTAACAGGCAGGCATACATATTTATGCTCCTTCCTAATTTGAATGATATTATTATGGTGTTTGGTTCATTTTCAAAAATGATATAATATATAAAGTGTACTATTAGCCGGACTTTTATAAATATTCATACACCTGCCTAAATATGAGTGGTATATATTGTAGCGTTTGGTTTGTTGTATGCAACGTTTTCAAAAATGGCATAATTCAATTTCCACGATATATATTTTATTGTTCGATTGAGTCTGATTGCATATATATAAATACATGTACATGAAAATAAAATTCGACCAATGAAAAGTAGTCCTTGTAGCGTATGGTCATTTTAGCGGTGATCAACACTTAACTTTGATCACGACGACATATTAAGCAGGGCTATGGCTTTCGCATTTAACCCATCTTAAAACTGGAAACTTTTTTAAAAACTTCACAATAAAATAAAGTAAAGTGTCCCAGGCCACCCATGAGTTTGGGCACGTTTGTAAAATACACTGAAATGGGCGATGTGTGTCATTCCTTCCACTCATATCAAATAGAGTAAATACGATCAAACTGCACGAAAATTGATGCTAAACTATGCGCTTCGAATATTTATAAATAAACACAATAAACTTTGGCGAAAAATCGTTGGTACGCCGCCCCCGTACCTCCATCCCGTCTGTGGTCAATAATTTGAGACACACTGTCAACACAATGAATGAGAGCACCATTCCTATCATGGGGAAGATTAACAATGGACGCCGACCAAGTTTTTCCATCAAAGGTAACTGAAAAAAATAACACAGATTCATGCATACTCAAACATTTTTCTTTTAATATTTAAATTGTATTGTTTAATTGTTACTACATCATGAATTCAATGAATTAAATTGGATATTTCATTCATTTGAGGAGTCTGTCTGCCTGCAGAGATTCAGTTAATAAGATATGTGTATTTATTTGAAAATATTATCACCGACACGTCCCAGTTTTATTTAATAAACTAACTAACGGTTTTATCGCTGACACGTCTCAATTTTATTTAATAAAACTAACTAAAATAATTTTATCGCCGGCAAATTTTACTTCAGGTTTTGTCACCGGCACGTCCCAATTTACTTCATAATACTAACTGATGATTTTATCACCGGTACGTCTCCATTTTACTTAATAAAATTAACTAGTATAATGATTTTATCACCGGCACATCCAGTCTATATAAATACCTGTATTGTTCGCATTATGAAAGTTTAAATGTTATGGATCTGGTGAACAATAAATAGTATATTCAAATGTTCTTCTCATTTATGGTATGTAATAACTGCGAAAACCGCTGCTCAAAAGGACTTGTTTTATATTATTTTTGCATACAAAAACAAACGATATGCAAGATGGTATGTTCCACTGTCATACTCATTTCTGTAAGTCTAGGTCTAATATAGCAGCTGCCACCATAATACAATGACATGTGGGAAAATATACAATAAACTGAAGACTAAAGATAATCTTAATGGTAACAAAACACTTACAGCGACAATACTGCCTAATACGTTAATGGCACCCTGGCCGACAACGACATATGGGATAGATGACGGTGGAACATTGGCTTGTTCAAAGATAAAGCTGGAGTACGACATGACCTGAATGTAGACAATTTAGACAGTAACTTACAAACAACATATATACACGATCTCGACCGCGACAGCTTATAAAATTATGTTTATGTGTACCACTCAAAGTACCACATGCATTATTTAAAAATCCATTCGTAGTTCATATTCATAGTCCATATTCTTGTATCTTAAATTGATGAATATTATTCATAAAATGTTATTAATTGTTTTTATGTTATTTAAATAAGTGGGTTTTAAACAACGCTTTTATCAAGTAAATAAATATATTTGAGGATTTTATTGAAAATGGACTTGTTAAATGAGTTCTCTCGGTAAGTAAAGTCTCAAAATAATTTACGTCTCAGCGCCGGGGGTGTGGGCTTGAACCCAGCTCTGTCTCACCGCCGAGGGTGTAGGTTCGAGTTGTTGGAGCCCAGCCCCGTCTCAGCACCGAGGGCTTGGGTTCTAGTTGGGGACCAATACTGTGTCCCTATTTAAATTTGCGATGGGGAAAAAAAAAGAGAATAAGACCAATTTGAATCATGATCGGTGGGTTTTGAGTCCGATTCTCCATAACAGCTGTATTAGGTGTTTTTGAGCAAGACACCTTTTCCACATATACTTTGTAATGGTTCTACCCCGGAAGACTTCGAGCGTGATTTGTCCAAGTTGAAATATAAATAAGTTTAAACAATCATACCGCATTTATGCCAGACCACTGCTGGGAGACTTGCGAGATGACGGCGATGATGATGGGGAGTTTGAGTTCTGGTGAACTCAACAGTTGCTTCAATGTAAATGACTTCACAGACGAGGCTTTTCTTGCTTCTATCCTCATCTCTTCCATTTCCTCATCGACGTCGTAGTAACCACGGAGTTTTATTAATGCTGTAGCGGCATAAATATAACACAATGCTTAGAACGATAAAAGTTCTCAATGTTATCTTGTAAAGAGAAGTCGCAATAGCATAATCAAAAGTTACATTTTTTTAGCTTTTTCTCTCTATAGGTGCAAGCCCACCATTGAGTTTTGTTCTTTATGCTATAGTTGTTAAAAAGTTAGCAAGCTTATCATTCATAAAGAAACTTACATTTGATTGTTTATCAGCCTCTTCAACCAAATATGATGAGAAAAGTAGAGGTCATGTATCATGCAAGTGATGTGTTTTTCTGTCAAGTAATGGAGCGCGTTGTCAGGGTTGAGGGTTCGATCCCCTGCGCCGGCCATGTGTGATGTCATTGAGCAAGACACTTTATTTGCATATGCTTAATACTGATTCTACCCAGGAAGACTTCAAGCATGATTTGTCTCTGTTATACAAACTTGACCAGATATCACTGACAATTACAAAGAAGTCACGTGATGTGTGGCGACTGTTATAGTCAGTCACTCGGTACTTTGACTCAGTGTTTTTTTAATATTATTTCTGATTCCAGCAGTGGTGCCTTATAATAGAATACTGTTTAAGTCAGTGCTGCTGGGGACGGAACGGGAGTGGAAAGGTATGTTGCATGTTTCATTAACCATAATGAACACTCAATAAACAACATAAAATCGAGTCCGTTATTTTCTTATTTTGCCGGGTTGTGTTCTCTACTTATCACATTTTATAGTTTCACAAACGATGTCAAATGAACAAGTTTAAACTAATATTGATTGTAATGAGAAGAAAACACACATACCTTTTCGAGCACCATCTTCGTCACTCTTTTTTATAAGAAGATATCTGGGACTCTCCGGACAAAATGGGAAACATACCAAACATACAAGGGATGGAACCGCATTGAAGGCGAAGAGCACAGGCCAGCTGCGCCAACCACCTGGACAATGAAATAAATAATAATTATAATGATAATCAATGCTGGATATCCTTCTACATTCTAAGTTGTTCAGTTTTATACCAATATATATACACTATAGGTATCTAACTTCACATCAGAGGGCAATATTTCGGTACCAGTTCATGAAAATGGATCTATAGTTGAAATAATCTTGTACCAGCATGCACAGTTTATCACAGCCTGGATACCCTTTCGTGAAAATGAAGAATACTTTACAGAATATTAAACTTCCACGAAAAATTAAAAATAAAATAAAACCTGAAAAAACTGTACTACAAACTTTAAACTGCTACAGAACAAAATTCGAAAATTTCCAAAAGGGTCATTACTCTGTAAAAATGCAACCCAGAGTTATGATTATCATCTCTGTGCGTTCCGTTGATGATACTGGGCACACATGTGACGTTTGATAGATTAATGAAATATATACCTGCTCAAAAAGTTTAACCTGCTCAAAAATTTTAACCTGCTAAAAAACTTTGTGTCTGTGCTTTTTTGTTCATAATGCTGAACACACATGTGAAGTTTCATACATATCGAATGAGTGGTTGCATAGGTATTTTACCTGATTAAAAAACCTTAACTTGAAAAAAAAGTCCAAAAGAGCCATAACTCTGCCAAAATACAACCCAGAGTTGTGATCTTGTCTCTGTGTATTCCAGTGATGATGCTGAACACACATGTGAAGTTTCAATTATATCCATAGTGTGGTTGCATAGATATCTCACCTAATAAAAAAACTTTAATGTGAAAAATTAAGTCCAAAAAGGACCATTACTGTGCCATAATGCAACCCAGAGTTATAGTTCTTGTCTCTGTGTGTTCCATTGATGATGCTGAACACAATGTGAAGTTTCATTCATATCGAATGAATGACTGCACAGATATCTTACCTGATAAACAACTTTAACCTGAAAAATTTAGTCCAAAAAGAGCCACAACTCTACCAAAATGCAACCAATGGTTATGATTTTTATATGTGTGTGTTCCATTGATGATGCTTACCACACATGTGAAGTTTCATTTATATCCAATGAGTGGTTGCATAGATATCTTACCTAATAAAAAACTTTAACCTGAAAAATTAAGTCCAAAAAAGGGTCATAACTCTGCCAAAATGCAATCTAGAGTTATGGTTCTTATCTCTGTGTGTTCCAATGATGATGCTTAACACTTATGTGAAGTTTCATTCATATAAAATAAGTGGTTCCATAAATATCTTACCTGAAAAAAATATTTAACCTGATAAACCAACGCCGACGCATACGCCGACACCAACGCCAATGCCGGGGCGAGTACAATAGCTCCGCTATTCTACGAATAGTCAAGCTAATAATAATATATATGCTTATAATGACGATGGTAATGATAATAATAATGATAATAATAATAATAACAATAATAATAATAATGCTTATAATGACGATGGTAATGACGATGGTGATGATAATAATAATAATAATAATAATAATAATAATAATAAAATACTACTACTACTACTACTACTACTACTACTACTACTACTACTACTACTACTACTACTATAACTGCTACTGCTACGACTTTTACTACTACAACTTACATTTAATATGTCGAATCATTTTAAAATTATCACACAAAATATGACTTTGGTGTGCAAATTTAATATTTTGCGACCTTCCATTTGTAAAATTATTATTATATAATTATTTAGTTTATTTTCAACAAACACATAGTAATTTGAATGAAAAAAAAATGTATTTAATTTTTAATACTTGTTTAGGCTTTCCAAGTAAGATAGTAACTACCTGCTAGTTCTGGAAGTCCAAGAACCATAGACCACAGGATTCCGACGGTTACGAAAAGTTGATGACAAGTCCCGACGGCTCCGCGGATATTCTTCGGTGCTATCTCGGCAAGGTATAGCGACGCCAAACTTATATTTATACCTGGAAATGGATTGTAATATTTCTAAACATATACGCACCCTAGTCATCGGACGATTTCCCCACTTCCTTTACGTGAAATATGACGTGATACACAGGCGTGTAAAATAGGGGACACAGAACCATATTCAGATACGTACATGAATTTATTTGCAGTACAAAATATTTACTTAGTATGATTCAATGCCTTAGTTACAATTTGTTGTTATTTCATGTGTATATTGCATGTAAGACTGCCATTGTATATTGTGAATACAAAATTGTTCAAAACTAAACAAAACCACCCGCAGACTCGATTTTATTGAGCCATTATGAATTTTAATTCTGCTTCGACTTTACTAACTACTGACTGGCAAACACATCATTATCGCCATGCGAATGCAAATGAAGCGTTTCAACACTCGGAACACCTTGGCTATTACTAAGATGACGGAATTTGCCGAGTATGTACGATTGGCGTTTCAATTGCCTTACATCCTATTTGTAAAGCATTTGTCATTGACAAGTATAAACCCAATCCGCTATTTTGAAACTACGCCATTCTATTTTTAGATGGAACCTACCGTATCAGTGGTGTTTGCAGTACGATAACAAATTTAGCTGTTACATAAACTATAAAATAAACTAGACATCAATATATAGTGTGTTGTATTACTGTCTATTCCGATAGCGTAGTGGTAAAGCTTTGAACTGTCAACCCAAATGTCGCGAGTTCGAGTCATATCTTTGTTGATTTATTTTGCAATTGAACTTGCCATAAAAGTATCAGAGAGCACTGTTTTAATTTGTTTTAATATATTGATTTATACACATGTATATTGTTTGCAGTTTACGAAATCGAACAGAAAGTGAAAATAACACGTGGTTTAAACACATAAGTGCAAGCAGATTAAGTGCACGTATCTGATTGGGTGGAAGCTTGTCAATAATTAAATCGGCGCAATCTGATTGGATAGAAAACAAGACCGAGAAATGAACTTACCACAATGCAAACCAACAAATGCCCTTGATAGTATCAAACATTCCGGTGACTTTGCAACAACAGGAATCCCGCCTAATATTCCCGCCAAAAACATGATAAACGTGATGACCACCATGCCTTTTTTTCTACAACAGTAAACTATGACATTTTATTTGTTTTTACTCATATAGTATATAGCAAGATACTTCAAGTATATCAAGCGGGCGGTAATCTAATGGATAGAGTATTGGCCGCTCACGCGAGAGGTTACGGGTTCGTTCCCCAGCTCGACCTGATGCCTCTCATAAAACAACACTCAGAACTGGTTTTACCCAGGAAGCGGACTGGAGAGCGGTTTATATAAGCTCTGAGCTTTCATCGCAATCGAGCTAAAGAAATTTGTATAAGTTAAGACAGATCAAATGTACAGTTCCGTCCAAGGTTGATCCCAAAAGTATCTTTTTTACTAGAGGCAGTTTTGGTACATACATGTAGTTTATTTAAGTACTTTGTGTGGAATTGACTTCCTTTCTGCTAGTTTAAACATATTTTATTGCCATGTAAACACATATTACAGTATAAATTACGCGTATGAATAAAATACAAGTATAGGCAAAATGGTTTTGCCACACGTTTTCTCAACATTGTATCTTATGACCAGACCCTTTTGCGTTCTGCTTTTGATAAATACGTACATGTACTAAATCTCTTAATCTACTATATTTTGAATGGATAACATATTTTAGTTTTTGTTTTCTCATATTAAAAAGAGACAAGAGCAAACATATTTAACGAACATTTTTTGGTCTCGGATAAAGACACCCCTTTTGAAAAATGCAAATTTTTCAGGGACTTTAATTTTAGGCTACTATTGGTTTATATATTTTAGGGCAGTCAAGGTTCGAGAAAGGATCGAATCCGCGACCCAAAGATCCTGGATCAGTTACATGCGCTCAGTCACCAGGTATTATACATGTACTTGTTATGTATGTCACTGGTATGTAAAGTCGACTGATCGGCCATTTTTGTGAGAACACACGCACGTACCTTCCAAAATAATCAGCTAGTCTTCCAGACATGAAGGAGCCGACCATACCAAATAATACAAATATAGCCACGGTGACGGACCACAGTATTTCCAGGAAGTTGTCGTCGGCAATTTCTAAAAAGGAAACGCACGGGATGTTGAAAAAGGATGAACGATCCATTTCACTTTCAATCATGCAGATAATAATAAAAATAGGCCACATTGACGTGCCACATTATTTCAAGATAAGTATCGTCTGGCAAACAATTCTAAAATAATGAAAAAGTGAGGATTGTTGACAACAGGTGGGTGTACTTGAGAACGGTCCACTTTCTCACTTCCAGTAATACAAAAAGACCACGATGAGCATAACAGTATTTTCCAAGATGTTGTTGTCTGTAATGTCTTTAATGAAATAGTAAAACTGAGGAAATGACCAACCACAATCAAATTAAAAATTAACACTTAAAACACAATTACGTTTGCCTACGATTTCGAACGACGTCATAATTTACGTTACTATCATAAATAAAGAAATAATTGAAACGAAACTAATTAATTTAAAAATCGCAAACATATACATTTTAAAACTATATCATACAAAAGTAAAATTTTGGTAGAACATACTTATATTGAATGGAATATATTCATTATGCTACTAGAAGTTCGTATTTCGTATCTAAAATATCCTCTACGATTTGCCGCCCTCGTGACATTTTTTTTTATAGAAAATAGCATGTCATCATATTTTGACCATATTTACCATATTTTTGACACAGAACATTGTATTTTTATATTTACGAGTAAATTTAGTTTCTGTTGGTGTCCCAAATTATTGGGAAAAAAATTGGGAAATTATCTACTCGTATCGAGCATCTCCGATGTCATCTATCAACAGACGAATAGTTGACATATTATTACTCTGGAAATTGATAGGTATCACAAAACAATTGAATTTAAAACAACAACAACAACAACAACAACAACAACAACAACAACAACAACAACAACAACAACAACAACAACAACAACAACAACAACAACAACAACAACAACAACAACAACAACAACAACAACAACAACAACAACAACACAAAAAACTCTCACAAAACAAAGAATAAGACAAAAACAATCATACCTTTAGCCATGCTTAATCATTTTGTGTCGCGAATATATTTTTTGTTTATATTGCTTTATATATTCCGTTTTCAAGTTTTAATACTTTGCACACATACATATATTCATATTTTTGAGTTCAACAAAATGATAGTCATTTTATATATAATTAATATCTGAAACGTTTTGGTTGTTTAAAGAGTTAAATATGTTTTATCATTTACCTTGTGCACTTCTGGCAAGATATGGGTCAAAAGTTTGGTTCCCTGCACTGCCGTTACCCATTGGTTCCGGTTCCGGTTCCGGTTCTGCGAGGGCCACACCAACAGTGGCAGCAGTGGTGGTGCGGGAGGATCTGTTAGATAATGCACTTATATCTGTGTAATACAGACTTCCGCTCTCCTCGCGGTATTCTGTAGCAACGCCCTCACGTGCCATGTACGTCTGGGCGTAAAACACTTTGATCACCTGTATTTATAAACATAACTGTATTTACCCGGGGAGGGTTGGAGCGAACATAATGTTTATGATTGCATTCATTTCTGAGCAAGAAAAATGGTCAGACGCGTAAAAATGGGGAATTTCGGCAGCAGACGAGACGACAGAGCAATAAAAAAACGATTCTTTCTTTTATACGCATTACTTTTTCTTAATGCATACCCGCGTCAGCATCAACGTCGATAAAATAGCGCATGCATTATATAGCCTATAGCTTCATATGTGTAAACGTTCAGTTGAGTATATAGCAAAAGGGTTAACGTCTGTCTCATATAATGTTTAAAACACGATGTCTGCCTTAAAACCGCATATTTTTGCTGATACTTTGAATAAGAAAGATTAAATGCCCATCGCGCCCTATAACCCACCGATGGTTTACAATAATACTGCACTGGCCCCGTTTGATCATTGGAAAATACAAGAATACGACACATCGGAACTGGACTGAAATCGATTAACGCTTCTCAAAATTCAAAAATACATTTCAAAGAACTGCGCTTTTTTAACTAAATAATTTGACTTTGCCCTATACTTGGAAGTACTGAACTTAATAAAACAAAAGTACTGAACAGTTAAACAGGGCTTTTCATATTCAACGTTATCCATCCGAAGTATTTAGTTAATAGCTGGATACAATTATTTTGTATTGCTATTTACCTATGCGGTGAAATTTGCAGACCTCGTCGAACATTTATAAATATACATACCGATGAGGGTGAGTTGACGACATCGGTGGTAAAGACCCAACCAAACATAAATTATTGCATGTGCGAACGATGTACAATGCATAGTCAAACATTAAAACATAACGCTGAGGATGAGTCGACGACGTCGGTGGTAAAGACCCAGCCAAATATAAATTATTACATGTGCGAACGATGCATAATCCATTGTCAAACATTAAAACATAACGCTGCCGGTGAGTCGACGACATCGATAGTAAAGACCCAACCAAACATAAATTATTGCATGTGCTAAAAAATGCGCAATGCATAGCCAAACATTAAAACATAACGCTGAGGATGAGTCGACGATATCGATGGTGAGACCCGGCCAAACATAAACTATTACATGTGCGAACGATGCATAATGTATAGCCAAACATTAAGACATTAAGCTAACCGTTGCGGATGATGTGTTCATGACAATAATGTTGTCGACTTAGCCAACCATAAATACTTACCACTGCGTGTTGGTTGACGATACCTATGTTGTAGACCTAGCCAAACATAAATACTTACCGCTGCGGGTGAGTTGACGATACCTATGTTGTAGACCTAGCCAAACATCAATACTTACCACTGCGGGTGAGTTGACAACACGGATGTTGTAGACCTAGCCAAACATAAATACTTACCACTGCGGGTGAGTTGACATATGATATTGCAAACCCAGTCAGACATAAATACTTGCCACTGCGGGTGACTTGACGATACCGATGTTGTAGACCTAGCCAAACATAAATACTTACCACAGTGGGTGAGTTGACAACACTTATATTGCAGACCTAGTCAAACATAAATACTTGCCACTGCGGGTGAGTTGACAACACTGATGTTGTAGACCTAGTCAAACATAAATACTTACCACTGCGGGTGAGTTGACAACACTTATATTGCAGACCTAGTCAAACATAAATACTTGCCACTGCGGGTGAGTTGACGATACCGATGTTGTAGACCTAGTCAAACATAAATACTTGCTACTGCGGGTGAGTTGACGATACGGATGTTGTAGACCTAGCCAAACATAAATACTTACCACTGCGGGTGAGTTGACAACACTTATATTGCAGACCTAGTCAATATAAATACTTGCCACTGCGGGTGAGTTGACAACACTGATGTTGTAGACCTAGCCAAACATAAATACTTACCACAGTTGGTGAGTTGACAACACTGATATTGCAGACCTAGTCAAACATAAATACTTGCCACTGCGGGTGAGTTGACGATACCGATGTTGTAGACCTAGTCAAACATAAATACTTGCTACTGCGGGTGAGTTGACGATACGGATGTTGTAGACCTAGCCAAACATAAATACTTACCACTGCGGGTGAGTTGACAACACTTATATTGCAGACCTAGTCAATATAAATACTTGCCACTGCGGGTGAGTTGACAACACTTATATTGCAGACCTAGTCAAACATAAATACTTACCACAGTTGGTGAGTTGACGATACGGATGTTGTAGACCTAGTCAAACATAAAAACTTACCGCTGCGGGTGAGTTGACAACACTGATATTGCAGACCTTGTCAAACATAAATACTTGCCACTGCGGGTGAGTTGACGATACCGATGTTGTAGACCTAGCCAAACATAAATACTTACCACAGCGGGTGAGTTTACGATACGGATGTTGTAGACCTAGCCAAACATAAATACTTGCCACTGCCGGTGAGTTGACGACACCGATGTTGTAGACCTAACCAAACATAAATACCTGCCACTGCGGGTGAGTTGACGACACCGATGTTGTAGACCTAGTCAAACATAAATACTTACCACAGTTGGTGAGTTGACGACACCGATGTTGTAGACCTTGTCAAACATAAATACTTAACATTGCGGGTGAGTTGACAACACTGATATTGCAGACCTAGTCAAACATAAATACTTGCCAATGCGGGTGAGTTGACGACACGGATGTTGTAGACCTAGCCAAACATAAATACTTATCGCTGCGGGTGAGTTGACGACACTGATGTTTAAGACATAATCAAACATAAATACTTGCCAATGCGGGTGAGTTGACGACACGGATGTTGTAGACCTAGCCAAACATAAATATTTACCGCTGCGGGTGAGTTGACGACACCGATGTTTAAGACATAATCAAACATAAATACTTACCGCTGCGGGTGAGTTGACGACACCGATGTTTAAGACATAGCCAAACATAAATACTTACCGCTGCGGATGAGTTGACGACACCTATGTTGTAGACCTAGCCAAACATAAAAACTTACCGCTGCGGGTGAGTTGACGACACGGATGTTTAAGACATAGCCAAACATAAATACTTGCCAATGCGGGTGAGTTGACGACACGGATGTTGTAGACCTAGCCAAACATAAATATTTACCGCTGCGGGTGAGTTGACGACACCGATGTTTAAGACATAATCAAACATTAATATTTACCGCTGCGGGTGAGTTGACGACACCGATGTTTAAGACATAATCAAACATAAATACTTACCGCTGCGGATGAGTTGACGACACCTATGTTGTAGACCTAGCCAAACATAAAAACTTACCGCTGCGGGTGAGTTGACGACACGGATGTTGTTGACATAGCCAAACATAAATACTTATCGCTGCGGGTGAGTTGACGACACCGATGTTGTAGACCTAGCCAAACATAAATACTTATCGCTGCGGGTGAGTTGACGACACTGATGTTTAAGACATAATCAAACATAAATACTTGCCAATGCGGGTGAGTTGACGACACGGATGTTGTAGACCTAGCCAAACATAAATATTTACCGCTGCGGGTGAGTTGACGACACCGATGTTTAAGACATAATCAAACATAAATATTTACCGCTGCGGGTGAGTTGACGACACCGATGTTTAAGACATAGCCAAACATAAATACTTACCGCTGCGGATGAGTTGACGACACCTATGTTGTAGACCTAGCCAAACATAAAAACTTACCGCTGCGGGTGAGTTGACGACACGGATGTTGTAGACCTAGCCAAACATAAATACTTACCGCTGCGGGTGAGTTGACGATACCGATGTTGTAGACCTAGCCAAACATAAATACTTACCGCTGCGGGTGAGTTGACGACACCGATGTTGTAGCCATACAGAAAGCTGTTTCCGAACACGCATATTGTGATACTGAAGAATAGCCAGAGTGTTAAGTTTGTTTTCTTCTCGGGCTGAAATAAAACATTATAACTTAATGGTTTACACCTTTATGTAGCTGTCGACTGACATACATGTAAATGTGTTTCAGAAACGACATACATAATCTTAAATTCCACATAAATCCTCTGAGTCGGTTTTTATCCAGGCTTTATTTACATAGCCCTGCGTATGTCCGCGTGTGTTTCATAGTCAATCATTCAGTAATGATTGATTTTATTATTTTGATAATGTAAGATATGATACCGATGTCGGATATTTCCTAGTTAAGGCAGTGAACAACAAGGTTATTATAGTGTATAGTAGGCATTATTGATGTATTTTGAACATTTTGAAAAAAATGCCATGTTTGAATTAGGAATATAGAAGAAGAAAAAAGATAACTTGGAAATTGGGTTATACATGATTTCGGAAGTCTACTTTCACTTTGTCAACAGTGTACACACCGAGCAGAAAAAATTATATGACACATGGCCCCTACTTTCCTCATCATATTTTGATAGTGCAGAGGTTATAAACAGTAAAATGTAAGTTTCACTTCTTTCATTTGGGTCTCTCTATGAATGACAAGCTTTCAAACTTTTATTATTAACTACAGACTAAAGAACAAAAACCAATGGCGGGAGCGAGTTCAAAATCGTTCCATGGCTCGTATATTGAATAGTGACCTACCACGTCCATGTCCCAATGTTGAGAAGTTGACGTACAGTACTAAGATACCTTCACACCGTGGTTGTCTTGGTGATCGCTACGTTCACAAAGAGCACTTGTTAAATAGTGTCCGTGATATCATGAATACACCTCGTCGTCTTGTTTTTTTTATCTGAAAATGTAAAACAGTATGAACATTAACCTTATATTAGTTATCTCGCGGGATTTGTGTTTGATCGTTGTTCGTAAGTCGGAGCAACACGCTGGATTCTCAGAAAACCAAGAATAACAAATGGATATCAAATCGGGTATCTGTGTTGTTGTTTTTTTCGTTTTGTTTTAAACGTGATATTATTTTATCATAAAATGTAGATACATGTGTGTATGTATTTGTGTTTACTGATATAACTGTGCAAGCAATTGGATATTCATGTGTTTGTTGCTGTTTAATGCTGATGCTGATATTTGATACAATCTGAAACTAAATTTGCTATATGCTTTAATTACTTATAACTTCCTTACGGTGAAATAAAATCGACACACAACCTTTAACAATAATACATTCTTACACATTATTTTGATGCAGGTTTTCAACTATTTTTATGCAGGTTTTCAACATTAGAATTAAAACAAATCGCTTGAAAAATTGACATACTAAATACATTTGGCCTTAGTTGGCTCCACGATCAAATCTAAACATTTGCAAGATGTTTTCCCCCTTTTTGGTGTCGTTGGTAAGAAAAATAATACACAACATTTTTTTGTCTGAAAATAGCAGACCAAAGTTCGTCATGTGTCTTTTAGTGTATGATTGTTTATTTAGCTCGATCGCGAAGGGACTTATCAAGCCGGCTTGCTTGGTAGAACCAGAACTGAGTGTGTTTTTTATAGACATCAGACCGAGCTGGGGATCGAACCCGCAACCTCTAGCGTGAGCCGCAACACCCTATCCACTACACTACCGTCCGCTTTAGTATTTTGGTCCTCAGGTTAAAAACAAACCCTAAATTTATTTGCCTCCAATATTGAAGGTTTACATCATTTAATATCGAAAAACTAAAAAGCGAATATCGAATCAACTTCTATTTACCTGTATGAGGTCACTATATTAATAGTTTACATATATACTATTTAAATACCTTATCAATTTTTTCTTCCCTTGAGGTACTCCTTGTAAGTTATGGAATGCCAACCAATTCAGCCATTCTAATAAATCTTTACATACTGGACTACACTTAAAATCGTATTGTACATTAAAATTGAACGGTACGCTTCCACATACAATTCCATTAGTGACAATACTTATTTTACAATTGTAACAATTGTTAACTGTGCTGAGGATGAATGTCATTTAGTAGTTACAATCCTTAAATAGTCAAATATTAGGACTGCATTTTTACATTATCTCTCACGTCATTGCGTTTAGTTTGTCAAGTACTTCGAAACAGATTACGAATTTAATGCACAATGAGAACTTAGAAGTCAATAAGTGTATGAATAGTTTAAACTTAACATAAACTTATAGAGAAGAGTTTCCAATTTTGTACAGCCATTGTTTAACATTTTCTGATGAATAAGAGATTATACTTTTGTTGGCCAGGCCTTATGTCAAAGGCACAGTCCTGCTTACGTCGACATAATCAATGTTTACAGCCTCGATCACCGACAAAATAATCAAACGCAAGAGAGACTACGTTTTACTCATCGAATTTCTTTCATTTTATGTATTTCATAAACATGACAAATCAAACAATAAAAATATATTGTGGACATTGTATTATGTCATTTTCAAAAAAAAAAAATCCCAAAAATTGCATACAATAATCCAAACGCTACACACACAATAAAATCAAACAAACTAGGAAGGTGTCTGAATATGTATTATATTCCGGCTATCAGTGCCACACATACTTCGATTATGATGGGTGTGCTAGTGGTGAATATGCATTACGTCTGGCTATCAGTACCACACATACCTTGATTATGATGGGTGTGCTTGTGGTGAATATGTATTACCTCCGGCTATCAGTACCACACATACCTTGATTATGATGGGTGTGCTAGTGGTGAATATTTATTACCTCCGGCTATCAGTACCACACATACTTTGATTATGATGGGTGTGCTAGTGGTGAATATTTATTACCTCCGGCTATCAGTACCACACATACTTTGATTATGATGGGTGTGCTAGTGGTGAATATTTATTACGTCCGGCTATCAATACCACACATACCTTGATTATGATGTGTGTGCTTGTGGTGAATATGTATTACCTCCGGCTATCAGTACCACACATACCTTGATTATGATGGGTGTGCTAGTGGTGAACATTTATTACGTCCGGCTATCAGTACCACACATACTTTGATTATGATGGGTGTGCTAGTGGTGAATATTTATTACCTCCGGCTATCAGTACCACACATACTTTGATTATGATGGGTG
This sequence comes from Panopea generosa, assembly GCA_029582155.1. Classification (NCBI taxonomy): domain Eukaryota; kingdom Metazoa; phylum Mollusca; class Bivalvia; order Adapedonta; family Hiatellidae; genus Panopea; species Panopea generosa. The sequence goes on along the minus strand of CM055910.1, from coordinate 41,359,275 downwards.
TGGTAGTGGTGAATATTTATTACCTCTGGCTATCAGTACCACACATACTTTGATTATGATGGGTGTGCTAGTGGTGAATATTTATTACGTCCGGCTATCAGTACCACACATACTTTGATTATGATGGGTGTGCTAGTGGTGAATATTTATTACATCTGGCTATCAGTACCACACATACTTTGATTATGATGGACGTTCTAGTGGTGAATATTTATTACGTCCGGCTATCAGTACCACAGATACTTTGATTATGCTGGGTGTGCTAGTGGTGAATATTTATTACGTCCGGCTATCAGTACCATACATACCTTGATTATGATGGGTGTGCGAGTGGTGAGTATGTATTACGTCTTGATATCATTATTACAGATACTTTGATAATGATGGGTGTGCTAATGGTGAATATGTATTACGTCCAGCTATCAGTACCACAGATACTTTGATAATGATGGGTGTGCTAGTGGTGAATATGTATTACGTCTGGCTATCAGTACCACAGATACTTTGATAATGATGGGTGTGCTAATGGTGAATATGTATTACGTCTGACTATCAGTACCACAGATACTTTGATAATGATGGATGTGCTAATGGTAAATATGTATTACGTCCAGCTATCAGTACCACAGATACTTTGATAACGATGGGTGTACTAGTGGTGAATATGTATTACGTCTGGCTATCAGTACCACACATTCCTTGATTATGATGTGTGTGCTAGTTGTGATTCTTTATTACGTCCGGCTATCAGTACCACAGATACCTTGATTATGATGGGTGTGCTAGTGGTGAATCTTTATTACGTCCGGCTATCAGTACCACAAATACTTTGATAATGATGGGTGTGCTAGTGGTGAATATGTATTACGTCCGGCTATCAGTACCACACATTCCTTGATTATGATGGGTGTGCTAGTGGTGAATATGCATAACGTCCGTCTATCAGTGCCACACATTCCTTGATTATGATGGGTGTGCTAGTGGTGAATCTTTATTACCTCCGGCTATCAGTACCACACATTCCTTGATTATGATGGGTGTGCTAATGGTGAATATGTATTACGTCCGGCTATCAGTACCACACATTCCTTAATTATAATGAGTGTGCTAGTGGTGAATCTTTATTACGTCCGGCTATCAGTGCCACACATTCCTTGATTATGATGAGTGTGCTAGTGGTGAATCTTTATTACGTCCGGCTATCAGTACCACACATTCCTTGATTATGATGGGTGTGCTAGTGGTGAATATGTATTACGCCCAGCTATCAGTACCACACATACTTTGATTATGATGGGTGTGCTAGTGGTGAATCTTTATTACGTCCGGCTATCAGTACATCAGATACTTTGATAATGATGAGTGTGCTAGTGGTGAATATGCATAACGTCCGGCTATCAGTGCCACACATTCCTTGATTATGATGGGTGTGCTAGTGGTGAATCTTTATTACGTCCGGCTATCAGTACCACCCATTCCTTGATTATGATGGTAGTGCTAGTGGTGAATATGCATTACGTCCGACTATCAGTGCCACACATTCCTTGATTATGATGAGTGTGCTAGTGGTGAATCTTTATTACGTCCGGCTATCAGTACCACTCATTCCTTGATTATGATGGGTGTGCTAGTGGTGAATATGTATCACGTCCGGCTATCAGTACCACAGATACTTTGATTATGATGGATGTACTAGTGGAGAATATTTATTACGTCCGGCTATCAGTAATAAAGATACTTTGATTATGCTGGGTGTGCTAGTGGTGAATATTTATTACGTCCGGCTATAAATTCTACAGGAACTTTGATTATGCTGGGTGTGCTAGTGGTGTATACTATTACGTCCGGCTATCAGTACTACAGGAACTTTGATTATGATGGATGTGCTAGTGGTGTATATTATTACGTCCGGCTATAAATTCTACAGGAACTTTGATTATGCTGGGTGTGCTAGTGGTGTATATTATTACGTCCGGCTATCAGTACTACATATACTTTTATTATGCTGGGTGTGCTAGTGGTGTATACTTTTACGTCCGGCTATCAGTACTACATATACTTTGATTATGATGGATGTGCTAGTGGTGTATATTATTACGTCCGGCTATATATTTTACAGGAACTTTGATTATGCTGGGTGTGCAAATGGTGGTGTATATTATTACGTCCGGCTATCAGTACTACATATACTTTGATTATGATGGATGTGCTAGTGGTGTATATTATTACGTCCGGCTATAAATTCTACAGGAACTTTGATTATGCTGGGTGTGCTAGTGGTGTATATTATTACGTCCGGCTATCAGTACTACAGGAACTTTGATTATGCTGGGTGTGCTAGTGGTGTATATTATTACGTCCGGCTATCAGTACTACAGGAACTTTGATTATGCTGGGTGTGCTAGTGGTGTATATTATTACGTCCGGCTATCAGTACTATATATACTTTGATTATGCTGGGTGTGCTAGTGGTGTATATTATTACGTCCGGCTATCAGTACTACATATACTTTGATTATGCTGGGTGTGCTAGTGGTGTATATTATTACGTCCGGCTATCAGTACTACATATACTTTGATTATGCTGGGTGTGCTAGTGGTGTATATTATTACGTCCGGCTATCAGTACTACATGAACTTTGATTATGTTGGGTATGCAAGTTGTAAATATTTACTTCCATACATAATCCAGATGTTCTACTGTTCTACAGTATTTACAATATTGCTTTTTGTGAGTATCAAATACTGCAGTGTGCGTTTGTTGATTTATATTTATTGTAGGACAAATAAAGCGTGATTCGCCATATTTTCTATTTTTGCCATCCGTTTTTTATTTCTTATTTGCGTTCTGTGCCAGTAAGTGATCTTTTATCACATACCATTCTTTATAAATACGTTTGTGTGTGCTTCCTCACATGCAGATGTTTGTTTAATTTGTTGATTATATGGTAAAATTAAACATTTACAGAATTCATCGCTTTTTATAAAAAAATACGAAAATGAAACACAAGGAGATGTAGAAGTTAAAGGACACAGCCATCCGAGCAGCGTGGACACAATTAATATAAGAACTAACGAGTACAACACAAAAATAGAAGTTATGTTCCAACATCACAACACACACTAACATAAATCGCAGTTTCTTGATATATCTGTATTCTAGATGTTTTCATATTTCATTTAAACTTTAATTGTCACTACTTAAATACGATATACGCTTCAAAACATAGTTCAGAGAACTATTCAATCTTGTCTTCTAAACATACATTCCCGACCTTCCTGCCTAAAAACCCAGACCTCTCTCTTGTCATAAAAGCCAGTTAACTCATAACTTGTCACGTTTTGGAGAGATCATAATGCAATTCGCATCTCTATTTTTCTGAAGTATTCTAATGTCCATTTGCTGTCTCACCTTAACTAATATCCCACATAAGCCTGCTAAGGAAGGTAAGTAGCAAAAGACGCCACCGCGAAGCCTATATTTAGTTAACGGGTGAGTTCTTGTGAAAGAGAAATGTTTACTAATTAATAATTTGATACATGTATGCGTGCTTTTAAATAACGTATTAAATATTTTTCTTCCTGATGTGTCGCTAATAAACTGTGGAATTCCATTGTAACATTCCTAATATCTCTCTCCATTTATCTTAATACATTCTAACAAATTAAAATTGTACCGAAACTAGACGGTGGATTTTTTTTCAAAAACGTCAGTTAGTGATTATGCCACGGCTGTAACCTTCACCGTGTTGAAGACGAGTGTCGGTTAGTACAAACATATTCAAATATTAGGACTGAATTTCTATCATGCATTCCGTTGCTTGGTGATTTATAAATGGTTATTTTATGATGTAACGACGATAAGAGGAGCGTGATTGAGTGCACAGAAAATCCAGTTTTTTGTTAGTTTGAACCTATTTTGAAATGGAGTTGAGCCTTGGGTTGAGTTCTTCCAACTTAGATTCCCACAAGTAGAGTAACTAACTTACAATGTATAATAGAACAAATTATATGTTGATGATAATATAAAGAATTATTGATATGCAGAGAGAGAGAGAGAGAGAGAGAGAGAGAGAGAGAGAGAGAGAGAGAGAGAGAGAGAGAGAGAGAGAGAGAGAGAGAGAGAGAGAGAGAGAGAGAGAGGGTGAACAAGGAAGCCAGAAATATTTTTATAAACGTTTTCCAGACAACCAGTCATTTAGGTAAACAGTTAAAACCATATGTTTCAATCGAAATTTACGTATTATTGAGGTTAATATGGCTAAATTGTTTATGAATTTTATTAAAAAATCTTCTAAGGAGGCAAACAATAGTACATATATTTAATCACAAGTCAGATAGATATTTTCAAATATTTGGCCTCTTGACTTTTATCTTTTTTTATCTTTATTATCTTGATAAAGCCTATGGGACTCCTTTATCTTGTCTTTATCTTTTTTTGTCTTAATAAAGGCCAGAAACAATAATTGTACTATTAACCAACGCTACACTTATTTATAAAACAGGACACTTTATTATAAACGCTTTAAAAATCGTATAAGTTGATATTATAGACATTTTGTTTACTACTGATCAAATGCTACTTCAACATATTTCAATGTGTCGGTGCAACAAGTTGCCAAGTGTACGGGAAAAAATGATATAATTAATGAAAAATTCCGATTTATTTTTGAACGTCCCTCGTATATGGAATAAGAAGATGATTGGAAAGGATTTGCACTGACGGGGCGACATATATACCGAATCACAATAAGATATAATTACTATGTTTAAACCTGTACATGTATTTGCATAGTGACGATATCTTCGATTGTCGGAGTCGCCAAGACTGACTTGTTACAGATAACACCGCGTATACTATAAAGACGTTTATCGCTATCTGAATACTATTAGATTGTGTATCCCAAGATCGTATACAGGGTAGTTATTTAGTAAAATGCCCATTGAGCGGCAGTGGTGAAGAGGATTCAATAGGCTGTTGGTCGCTTGTGGTAGACGTCGTGGGTTCGATCCCAGCCCGAATGATCTCTTATATACAACACCCATATACAATACAGGCATTCGTTACAGCTCCACAAGATGCCGTTTCCAACAAAAATCTAATTTTTAATGCTAATAGCATGTATTCACCAACTAATATGTTTTATTGTCATTGAAAACACGCTATTTGGTGTTATTTTAAAAAGCGTTTACAGTCATACTAATGTTTGCAAAAAGATAACGAAAGAAACATGTCTCCAGCAAGTAAATTCTGGATCAAAATTGTCACAGTATTTTTTTTCAAGAAAAGTCTTGACACAAACTTCAATGATGACATAATAAGTACAATAAAAACAAAAAATACGTGCTAGTTACATGAACTGTGGGGTTACTAGTCGTTGTTGCTAGTTACATGAACTGTGGGGTTACTAGTCGTTGTTGCTAGTTACATGAACTGTGGGGTTACTAGTCGTTGTTGCAAATAACCTAAGTTTAAATATCATTCATCATTTAATTTTCGGCCACCTGGGAAGATTTTTGAATGAATTATCTCCCTGACGAAGAGTTTTGAATGAAAATATCTTCCAAAATATATTCTTTGTCAGAAAGAAATACTTGAAAACAACCAAACATTAAATAAGATATTCTTGTCTCTATTTTAGGTATGTTTTTGTTGTCGTCAGGTGCCGTCTTGTTTCGTATGTACTTGACACCTTTTGCACTAATAGAACACATTATGTTATCACTGACTTGTAAATAAAAATTTAGTACTTGAATCAGTACATACACATTGACCAGTACTTGAATCAGTACATACACGTTGACCAGTACTTGAATCAGTACATACAAGTACTTGAATCAGTCCATACACGTTGACCAGTACTTGAATCAGTCCATACACGTTGACCAGTACTTGAACCAGTACATACACGTTGACCAGTACTTGAATCAGTCCATACACGTTGACCAGTACTTGAATCAGTACATACACGTTGACGTTTTCATACCTTTAATTTCTTGTCTTTCTTGACTGAAAACAATGTCATTTCGCATATTCGTGGTCAACCACGAAAAAAAATCAAATATAATTTCTAATTCCATCAATTTTTATTTTTTCAATAAAAAATATTTTTATTGCCTTTTTTGAAAAGATTGTTACTAATACGTACATACATATAAAATATGTTAAATGTTTTTACATAATAAAACTTGAATATGGTTATAGATTGATGTCATGTAAATATTTGCTACGTGATATTGCTGTCGCTTTAACTGAAACAAAACTTTTATTCCTCACTTACTATATTGAAGCAGTTGAACAGTTTATTCATTAAATAAAAAAATGACAGTTAATGTTTGTATTTCATTTTTTATAGTTTAAAGTTCGAAGTTTCATTATTTCTAATTGTTTAATTTTCGGCAATTTATTTTTTTAATTGATGCTGATTTATTTCAGCTCCATTTGCAAAGTAAACTCAGAGCTTATATGAACTGTTCTCGAGACCGCCTCCTGGTTAGAATCAGTTACTGAGAGTTGGTTTTAGGAGGCCAGACGGTCGAATTGGGAGTCGAAGCCGCAATTTCTAGCGTGAGCGACTAACACTTGATCCACTGAACTACCACTCAGTTAAATGTTTCAATAGTTTAATGTTCAATATACAAAAAGTACAAGATACAAAATTATATTTATTATCTGCATGATATATAACACAGCGTTTCAGTCTTTATAGTTTAATGTTTGACGTTTTATTGTCGTAAAGTGCCAGTAACTTGCGGAAGGACGGTGGTTCTACTCAGATTCAGTCTGAGGTCTTCCTCCACCAATAAAACTGGATATGCCATATATGACATGTAATATGTTGAAAATGGCGTTAAACCCCATTTAACAAAAAAAAAGTTTTTTATTTTTAATTATTATAGTTTGATGTCCATCGTTTCATTAATTTTTAATAGTTTGATGTCCATCGTTTCATTATTTTTAATAGTTTGATGTCCATCGTTTCATTAGTTTTAATAGTTTAATGTCCATCGTTTCATTATTTTTAATAGTTTGATGTCCATCGTTTCATTAGGTGTATTAGTTTGATGTCCATCGTTTTATTATTTTTAATAGTTTGATGTCCATCGTTTCATTAGTTTTAATAGTTTGATGTCCATCGTTTCATTAGTTGTATTAGTTTGATGTCCATCGTTTCATTATTTTTAATAGTTTGATGTCCATCGTTTCATTATTTTTAATAGTTTGATGTCCATCGTTTCATTAGTTTTATTAGTTTGATGTCCACCGTTTCATTATTTTTAATAGTTTAATATTCATCGTCTAAGTTCTTTAATATTTTAATGTTCAGCATTTTATTTTTTAATAGTTTAATGTAAGGTGTTTCGTTTTAATAGTTTAATAATCGGTGTTTCATGTCTGACAGTGTAACGGCGTTAATATATTTATATATTTCATATCAGTTTAGACATTGCATGTGAGGTATAAAACTGTATATTGAACATCTCTTTAAGATAAGAATAAAAATGATTACCCGTTTAAAATAACTTACACCTATTTTAATGTATAACAACCAAAATATTCTCAAATTAAACCACACTACAACCGCATGAACAGCGTCTCAAAGTTGAACATTCGTCTCATAATTATATGTACGTTTAAAATATACATGGAAAGAAATCACCTATATGAGATAGCACTAAATCAAAGCTTGTATATAGAGAAAGGGTGTTTTTTCTTCAAAATATTATTTTTAAATACCAAATATACCAAATACCATTTGTAGGGTTTTATGACTATTTCCTTTATATATTTTACATTCAATGTTATGATACGTGTGTTTTCAAAATGAAAATTTGCCCATATAATGATTGTTGTTGTTGTATGGTGTTAAGCGTCGCTTTCAACAATTTTTCAGTCATATCGCGACGGTGTCTACTTGAGACAGTATTCTAAGCGCTGTCACACTGGAGTATCATGCCGCAGACATTTGGTATGATACCCCATCCAGTCATATTATACTGACACCGGGCCGACCAGACCTAGAACTCTCCTCTAAATGCTGAGCGTCAAGCGAGGAAGTTTCTAGTGCCATTTTTAATGTCTTTGGTATGACCCGGTCGGGGATCGAACCCACGACCTTCCGCATGCGAGGCGAACGCTGTACCACTAGACCACGCCGTCTCCCCATATAATGAAACGTGATAAAGGATTGCACCCTGTGAATGTGTCAGTCCTGTATAAATGACTTGACGAATAATGCTAATAGGTTAGTTCAAGTATGTAACACAATGGAAGTATGTATAAATTCACTGAACTAATGAACGTTACAGAACTTTTGAAACTAGATAAATATGTTTATATTGCATTTATTTTACGTCAGTCGTATGTATTTTAATTAAAATCTCATTTTTAACATTTTATATGAAATATACTTCAATATGTTAAAACTACAGCGTTTGTTTACAATAATTATAATTGATAATGGTTACTTACGCTTTTCTATCTCTATTACAATCGCATTAAAATAACTAATATGTGCTAATGTAAAATATTGAATCTTTGAATATTTTGTTTTAAATATGAAACAAAACCTGTTAATTTGTTCTTCCATATTTATTTTTACGCAATGCCCATGTAAGTGTTTTTTAATTTAAAGATGGTGACCTAATTAACATAGCTAATTTTCATGGACCTCACCTCCACAAATCATATTTACAAAAATAGTACAGGACACAACATAATTTTTATATTTTTTACAATAGTACAAAATAATAACGAACACGACAAAGCTCAAAGTTTCACGTATCTGCCATGTGCAGCCATTTGACCAAACACGTGGGACTAAATCAATCGATCATTTGATTCTAGGTCAACTTATCTGACTATGGAGCAGTCACGTGCTTACGCAAAATTCGATCAGTTGAATAATCATGCTCACACAGTGTGTTTACTTTTCAGCAGATCATGAATTCAGCTGCGTGTACTACATACTGAGCACGTAAGAGAGTCTAATCTATTTTAGTCGTGGGTTGGTTGGGTGCGGGGGAACTCCAGTGCAGATTTGATAAATCTCAGATTGATTTCAGAGTGAAGGTGTTTTATCCCCTTTTTACTAAAATAGTTACATTATACTTTATTTATTTTTATTTGTTGTATATTTGGGAAAGCTCAGTGGATGTTTTAGGGTAGGCAAAGGTCTACGTTTCAAAGCCCCCTGTCAGTATCGTAATCCGCCAGTGTGCTTAGCATATTTAACCCATTAAGCAACACTAAGCGAGCATGTCATACCAAGACGTGGACACCGTTGTCAACTGCTATCAATTGTGTCAATGTTAGGGGATGATTCAGTAAGACACTTAATGCAACTCAACGTAGATAACCTTCATTAATCAGGTCCTTACTGTATGTGTTATCGTACTTGATAATGTCACCGGTGATGGTAGTATACACACAGGGAATAAAAGATTGCTTTTATTTTACATTGATTGGTTTAGCTTAAATTCATTTTGTTTACATCGATTGTGACAGTTCGTACAATTTAGACAGGGGGAAGGGGCTTGACGGTAGGACAGCACTTAGCATATACAGATAAAGTGTATTACTGAAGGCCACCATAAATTGACATGGCGGGGATCAAACTTACAACGACCCTTCGATCCTTGGTCCATTGCTCTGCCACTACTCTAAGCATGTTTGAAAACATGATACGAAAGCATGCAGATCAAACATGACATGAAGGCAAGGCCGTTAAAAACATGTTTGAGTTAATGCAACACAGAGTTAACCAATGTATATAATAATCATAATAAAGGCTACACAAAGAGATGGGACAACAATGATCGATCGCCTTGAAACAGTCAGTAACAAAACTGCTTCTGGGGCGATATACTGGATTACCGGTGTACCAAACCACGCTCTTTCCTCTGTGTTGGGAAGGTGCCAATAAATATAATCTCGCGAGCCTTCATTTTACAAATTGCAAAAAAACACATTCAGATGCGTATGATGTAAAACTTGTATACTTAGGTAAGATTATAGCGAAGGTAAAACAAAAACAAACATGCAACCCATTTATATATGGTTGGATAAATAAGAACAAAGCAAGTTCTTCCTCGTCATCTCAAGGATAAAGAAAGTTGAGGCGCATATGCATTTCAGTATACCCCATATAGTATTTATTAAACAGCAGACTAGAAACGGTCTATCCCGCTCTGCAGTGTTCCATTCCAGGACTTACGAGCACGCTGATTGGTCTACAACTTTAACAACAACAAATTAATATCTGATAAACGATCCAGTGGAATCCCAATGGAAACCAAAAGAAACCACTTTAACTGGGCATGCTCATCAATAGAAATGAAACTTGTATTGTAGCCCCCCCCCCCCCCCCCCCCCCACCCTCACGTCCCCACTCCCTCGAACACAGGTTTAAACGATACTCTATTCTCAGTTACCACCGAGCGAACTTCACGATACCAAGAACTAATAACAACACTAAGTTAAAGAACGTAAGAGGTCCCTGCACAGCCACATGATAATAATGACGCTGTGCATGGTGGGACAGATATGGAATTCTCTTTTCTTGGGTAAACTATTAAAAACGCCCTGCCGAGTTCAATTTCTGCAACTCTATCTCACAAAATCATTAAGCTTTTGTAAAAATGTTGACAATGTTGATAGTTCTTTTTGTTTTAATTTTATAACTTTTATCATCCTATCAAGTTAAAATTGATGCTAGATAATTTTGTTCTACTTTTATAACTTGTCTTTAATCATCCTCTTATGTAATTCTCTTCTATATTTAAATTCTTTATCAGCCACCGTTTGAGTGTCCATAGCATAAGATAACCAAGTTATTCAGCCTTGATTTGCAAGTGTGGTTCACTTGGTGTAAAACACGTATGTCCAGCATAATACATTCATTTATATAACAGGTTTACCAACCAAAACAACAAAACGTCGACATTTGCAAGAAAAATATTAGTTGGTCGTTACTGCGCATGTCCGTTTTAGTTAACAATTGTAATGTCGACAAATGAAAACGCCTATATTCCAAGCGAAATAAATGTTAACCCGCCGTACTAGACATGTCCGTTTCAACAAACATAACAATGCTATTAAACGCCAGTTTCGTGTTTTTGTGTTTTTGATCAGTCGCATACCATGGACGAAGAAACTTTGGATAAATGGCATCTAATACAATACCAGTGGGTTGTATTTGGATCTAAGAATCACTACACTGTAAATGGAAAACATCTTCACTTGCACAGCTTTGGAAGAAATGAAGAACCTTTGAACTATTCCCGATTGGGAAATGTGTCACAGAAAACAATCAGAAAAGAGCGTTATTGTTTCACTGTGGAGGTTTGGGAATATGACATATCTTGCCCAATATCAGTGAAGATGGGGGACTATACAACAATTTTGGAAAATGTAGAGGGACAAGTGTCTTCTCAAGAAAATATTCCGTTAGACAATCACCAGTTTCGGCAATTATAACAAGGGGATAGAACAACAATTGACCAACTTTAGGTACGATTACGACTGACGTCGGAAATCTGTAAAGTTGGGGATTCAAACGATAAACAAATTAGAGATTTGGTAGACATTGCTTCTTGCGTCTTAGATTTCGACTGAATTGTTCCCAAGATGTTTTCCAACTGAAGAGCAAATAAAGAATTTATGGATTATATGACGATCCTGCAATCGTTGACGATACATTGGTAAAAGGACGCCCCAGAGTGGAAATGTATGCAAATTTGCATAGTTTATTTTTACTGGCAAGAGAAAATGTATACGTTCTAACCCTGACAGCTATACAATAGAAGAGACAGAAGTCTCATATTTAAGTTACATTTTTAGCTCAGAAGGCGCAAAATTGGAAAGAGAAAATGTCAAAGCTATTAAGAACATGGCAGTTCTGACCAACCGATCCCAACTAGAAACATTAAACTGACAAACATAAACTGCGCAAATCCATCAATTACAGTAAATTGGCTATCTTCAAATCCACCAATCTCCCCACGCCCTTATAAAAACAATACACTAATTACAAATCGTAGTAAATCTTCATCGCAGTCGTAAGTAAACTGACTAGGCTCCTGTTTCACCAATATCTTAGCTTAGTTTAGATTCTTAACTTAGAATCAAACTTAACTAAGTAAGTTTACTAAACTTACCCAAAACCTGTTTCACCAACATTAAAAACTTAACTAAGTATTCCGCTTAGTCTGTTGCAACTATTTTAAGTATTTAAGTTTTTGCATGTGAATTTAAGTTAGCTTTGACGTCGACTTACATTCTTAAGTATCTTACTTAAAGTTGAGTTTTTAAGTATCGGATTTACGTTGGTGAAACAGGTTTAGCATACTTAAGAAAACTTAGGTAGCAAAACTTAAATTTAAGTTTTTTTCATCGCTAAGTATGGCCTTAAGTTTGTTGGTGGAACACAGTGGTTCTCCAGTGGGAACTGATACAAATAAACATTGCTTTATAAAATAATTAGACAAAAGAACAAACAACTGCAATCAATTTCATTTTGTTGATTTAAATTGGAGATTATGATCACAATGCTATTTGCAGAATGTTTTAAACGTTTACGTATTTGTTACATAGCATGTTAAAGACGAGATTATATTATAATGCTAGCCTTAAAGCAAGTCTATATACCAGCATGCTTTTTTAGTACTATTTCCGCCCAGGCTAGCCACACTAGGAAGTCAGTAGCCATCTCACACGACTCTGTATCCCATTAAAATCCGTGATTCATAATAAATTACAAAATCACCCAACATTGTAGCATACACCTCGTGTATTATGTGTATATACAGCGTGATGTAAGGCTGGTTTCTTCAAATTAGGTTTAAGTAAGTCTTTATAAAGTTTTGCAATACTATGCATCTTTAATACATTATGTCGTAAATGACTCACCTTAGATTTACGGTTTTAAATCCAAAATAAGGAATATATCACTGCCGTCAGTGGGTGTAATTTTAACGTAAATGTTAATGTTGATATTGATGAGACAACGGTTTCAATGCAAAGTTTCGTCTAAGTTTGTCGTTATCTTAAGGTCAACTAACTTTAAAGGGGCATTATTGGCAACTTCCAGATGTTGTCTTATCGCACTGCACACGTTAAAGCAACACATCCACGTTTAAACTTTTTTTAAAAGTTTTTCAATTGAGTTGTGAGCACATTTCCCATACATAAATATATGGTCAGTGAGCTGTATATGTGCTAACAAACACTATCCAGAACGCTTTAGAATTATAAAAAAAGATGTCCAAATTATATTATTTTTTTTTACTCGGGTGAGTTACACGCTTGTCTTACAAAGTGTTAGTCACGCATTATAATTTGGGCATCATTTTGTACGGGATTGTGTTTATATGCTCATATACAGCTAATTGATCATATGTTTGTATGGCAAATGTGCTCATAACTCAATTAATTTTTTTTTTAAAAAGTTCAAACGTGGATGTGTTGCTTTAAAGGGACAGCTATGAAATTTTGACCAGACAGTCGTATATAATTTATAACTACATAACGCCTTTAAAAACGGAAATATTGGTATTATATAAAATCGAGATACGACATGAATGATAAACCACGACAAAACTTTCTGACCATGCTTGTCAATTTTAATAGCAGGTCGATTTGTATGAATCAATAAAATGATCTGAGTTAAATATATAGTAAATATTCAAAAACTTCCGTTCTCAAAGGCGTGAGGTATATAGCACAATTACAATACGTTTATATGACAATAACATTATGTTTAAACACGTGGTATGGTGTATTTTTCTATTAACCCGGCAACGTATTTAACCTAAAAAAAAATAAACTTCAGGGAGTCGACATCTTATTCTAAGAGAAACGACAGTGTAACTTTTGTTCATAAACTTGTTAACTGCAGCATAAACTTGATAACTGCAGCGACAGCAACAAAAACAATAACAACAGCAACAGCAACCACAACTACATTCTAAAACCACTCTCTGCTAGACAATAAGCTGTGAACGGTCGATTGAATAAGATAAAACATATAAGAACAAAATGATAAAAAACACATCGCAACTTTAATTTGGAGATTATCCATTTTATATGCCTTTATAGTACATGTTTTTTTTTCCTATGAGTTTTAACGAACTAAATATCAATACCAAATCAACATTAAATGTGTAATATATTGGATGACGTTTTTTTTACCCAAATCAACACAACTTTTGTTTATATTAGCAAACGTTCTTTCTTCCGTTACTTCCAGCAATCATTTCTGATCATTATATGAAGCTTCGTTTCTAAGGAAGGCTTACGGGCATTTGCATCACTGATTAACAGAGAAGTTCAGTAAGATATTTTACGTGAAATGGGTATGAATCTCCCTGCACACGGGCAGGCTGCATTAAATCCCCTCCGAATAATAGCATGCTTTCGCAACACCTTGCCCGAATAAGGCCTGTTAGAGTGCGACTACAAGCAAACATGCTAACCACTAGACAACCATGGCTCCACTTTGGAAGCCGTCAGCTTATCTTTGATCACGTGCCATAAAGTGAATTGATTGATTGATTTGATATTAAGAGTCATTTTATGCCATCGAGGGCTTACAGACGATCAGTTAACCTAACTACTGTTTTCTGGGATCCTGAAAAAAGGATAACCAGTACTTCAGCACACACCCATCTCCACAAAAAAACTGAAACATTTCTCACTTGAATCAGCAATAAGAGACGACTGATGGGACACAATGTCGTATATCAATCATCACGGAGACTGTTGCCTGGTGGGGAATCGAACTCACGACCCCTGGCTTGACAGTCAAATACGTTACAGACTGAGCTTATCGGGCCCGGTCCATAAAGTAAACTGCAGTCCTATTTCCGTACGATGAGATTGCGAAAACATTAAACTTATTTTAAGATATAAAGTGAAACCCTAACTTTACACGTTGCGTGAGGAATGTGATGAATGCACATGTCTCTGTTAGTTTAGTAAAACAGAACACTACCGAGCATGATAAGGTCGTGTTATACAAGGACAGACTAACACGAATCAAAAACTGTGGTTTCTGTGTTAATTGGTTAATTTGTACACTGTACTTTGATTCCGTGATTGCGCATTACGACGGAAGTTATGTATAGTCATGCGCACGTTTATTGCTTCATCGCACTATGCAGGACTATTTGTTGACTACGAATCTAAGTTGACTACCAGAGACAGGTTGTTAGACGCCGCCTACTTTGAGAAACCACGCCTCTCGCTCTTTAATGTTGGAGATAATAATAAGAGAGAAAATGGCGGCTGATTCAGCTACCCAGCCGGATCCAATTTTTTTTAAAAGTGAAGAACAGTTAAATTACTATATACAGCAGGAAGAATTGAAAGGCCACTGGAAGTTTGTGGCTTTTAAAAGCAGAAATCTTCTTTCAAGAGGTGTTGTAAGCTTACTGATATTATGTATAAAACATGATTGCATAAAATATCACCGCCCAACGTGGTGCAAATAATAATATGCCATTTAAGGAGTGTCTACATGCGACCGTCTACATGATGCGAATAAATAAATTTCACTTACATGGACCAGGATAAATGCTGGCGTCAACGTATATGGACACTTTATCCATGTATTAACCACCATACGGCATATAGTAAACTTTAAGAGTTTGACCAGAATAACAAAACCAACTATGGCTGGGGTGTAATAATTCCCCTACACTCAAGATATAATGTAAAAATATGTTTGTATTCATATTGATGTTGTATGGTGTTTAGCTTCGCTTCCCCATTTACTTATTGTATTCTGAATGCAGCTACACTTAGAGTCCACAACCAATTCACATTATACTGGGCTGACCAGACCTAGAGCAAGCTCCTAGTACCATTATTACAAGTATGACCCGACCGGGGACTGAACCCATGAGTTTCCGCATGTGAGACATGCTAGACTGGTGCAGTGTTTGTATTCATGACATATATATATATATAATCCTCCAAATGGGTGTCATGTTCATTTAATCATTTTTTGTCATTTTCACTATTGTGGTTAAATTATTAACCCCTGTGTGGTTCCAGGGAGCCATATGAGTAATGGCAAGAATAGGATTACTGTGGCTCATGCATGTTGTAGGAAGCGACAATTTGAGTAATACGATAGAATTTGCAGAAACTCTGCCGTTCTGCAGGTATCAAGGTTCTAGGTTCATTCTGCATATTCATTTGTTGGTGTATTTTTTAATCTGTATGTTAATTTATTGTTTTTTTTGTACATGTAGAACCTGGAATCTTTCTTCCTGTTGGCGTTGAATAACCTATAATATGGTGATACACTGTAAAACCTCATTCATTCATTCATTCCCTATAAGTTGATGATATTTTACTGGATTGGATGCAATCAACAGAGTACAATTGTACCAGCTGGTGCAATTATTGGTAACATTGAAAAAGTATTGTCTTTTGTAATATGAATTAGGGATTTTTGGTAGTTTGGTAACACAGTTGCCGAAAATGGAGTTTAGTATTTTTACTGTTCTATCTTGTTAACATAAAACATATGTTGTATCGGGATATGATCTTAAAGCAAATCAGATATTTGTTAGTTTCATAGAGTATTTTCAAGGTCAGGCTATCTCTTTAGTAAATATATTTTAAATACAGAGAATTGTTAACTTAAAAACAGAGCCGAGTTTATTATGTATTAAGAATTAAATCTGAAATGGAAATAAATTGGGTAACATTTACTTCTTTTTTGCGTAACATGTTGTAATACTCAGCTGTAATATATAATCAGATCTGGACAGCCTTCAGGGGCATAGAATTTACTTTGAGGACAAGGGTCATGCAAATGGCTTCGGACCCAACATCCTGTATGATGGGTGTCCTTTTGTTTTGCTGGGGAACGAGGTGAGGGAATGTCACCATGGACATTTGAGGACAGAAAAGCAGGTTTGTCATCAGTTTGCATTTATCAATAAATACACACATTATTAGTTGCCTACTGGTTCAAAACTGGTTTGGTTCAAAACTGGTTTCATGGTCTATAGGATAAGGATAGCTTGATTCTGTTGGTCAATCCAACGAAGGGAATAAAGTGTTACCCTTGTCTGTCCATTGGTCCATCTGTTCGTTTGTCTATCAGGTAAAAGTTGGTTTCTGATCAATAGCTTCCAAGGATGTCTATGTATTAAATGGATACTTTGAATGTACCCGTATAATTATAAGTTACAGGTCAAGTTCTATATTTCAGTCAGTTTTTACAGGAGTTATGGTTCTTTTTCAACTTAAATTTCGTTAAAATAATTAGTTTATGTCGTTTTAATGTACATAGTATTATACTGTACACTGCCCTATTTCTACTTAAGATTGCAATCAACCCTAATGCTGTGTTGTTAAAGAATAAAGTAAATCATATTTATGTCACAGAAACTCTGTTGCATTTTTGAATTATGAAACTGAACATTTGATATAGATTCAATGAAGGGCTATGTTATAAATCTATAAATTGACCTGACAAACTGCTTTAGCTTGGTAACATCAGCCACTACTTAAATGCTGATATTACCATATTATTAATCATATCTCTGCTACAGCCTCTACTATCATTATTTAAAATTCTATACAATTTTAAAAAATATTTTTGCAGAGTACATCAACATGTGATCATGACTATTCTACCAAAAGAAGGAAAGTGGTGAGAACTACTAAAAAACAGGAATGTCCTGCAAAAATCAGAATTCGGAGAGTTTTACGGTTTCCAGAATTTCAGGTAAAATTTAATTTTGTATTCTTGGCAGATTGATTACAACTTATGCTCATTATGATATTATAGGGGTGGTGGGTGCATATAGAGTTCTCTTGCATCCATATAATTGTATTACACTTTCTTTTCAGCTCTTCTATTATACTTCACTAATGATTTACACCAATCTTGAATTATCAGTGCGAAGCCTAATTGTGCATAATTATCATCACTGCATTCCAGTCTATTGGCAGAGTTGCGACACTTCATTTATTTTGAGCTCTTGTCAGGTCTTCTCCTAAGCCTCTCAACTGACTTTCCCCAAACTTGCTAGGGATTATCAGTATGAAGTATACTTCTGCATTCCAGTCCATCCATTGGCAAGTTATGGCCCTTATTTACTCTTTAGTGGTAAATGAAATACTTTCTGGTAAGCCGTACTCCTGTTTTTACTTGTCAAGAAGTATCATTAGGATGCCAAGTTGCGCATATCAATGTCATGTTCCAGTCCATTAACTTCTAGTTGAGGTATGGCCTTTTCATTATTTTTAATGTTAAGTTTGTCAGCATTACTCTTACCATACTTGCACATTTTATTCATCATTTCACCTTTAATGTTTATATGATCAACATGGCATGACGACATGTCGGGTTAAGGTCAAGGTCGCACTTTCAGCTTGTTTGATATTTCATGTCTGGTCTGTACATAGCGGGATTTTAAAATAGTTCTGCTCAAGTAATGAACATGTCATGATGATGTGTCACTTGCATTTACCTGTCCAAATACCCAGACCTTTACATCAGGTGTCAAGGACAAAGTTACACAAAGGTTAAGATCACACTTTTAATTTAAAAAAAACCATGAAATTGTGGTCTTGTCTGAAACGACAGTCCATTACTCTTGATATCATGGATAAATTAAAATTGCTACCTATTATAAAATATATTATTATTTTCACAGACCATTAAGGGGGCATGTGCTGTGCCACTTACAAGTGGCATTTCTTGTCCTTTAATACTTAATCTTAGTAACACTCTGTGATATTTTGTTACAATTATGATGAATAGTGTTTACTAAAGAGACTAAACAATTTATCTTTAGTCTACACAATTAAGGTATATTCCATTACATAGATTGCTGGTGACAATGATTCAGTGTGGCGACAGAAATGCTGCCAAAATGCTGAAAGCTAATTACGGATCTGATACTGTCAAAGAATACCGGATATATTTGTATTTCCCTGAGGCAGACATACACAAAAATCATATTCATGGAGAGGTAATTTTAAGTAGTCAGTCAAATGTAACAAAATCTCATTTCTATAATTTGATTACTTTATTGCAGCCATGCTAATATATTTACTTTTATAAATTGCTTTTCTTGTCGAAGCAGTATTTCAAAACAAATAATTTGTTAACCAGTTTAAATAACTACTGTAAAACAAATCAGTATTGCATTAATATCCAATCTTATTTTAAGTTACCTTAATGTTATACTTACTGCAAGCAAACCATTGCATCTTTATTAACAAAATTTGAGCCTAACAACCACAGCAAGGTTTATTGTTATATTTAAATGCATATTCAGATTTAGGTTTACCCATCTAAGATTTAGATATCAGCCCTGAAGATATAAATTGATTTGGAAGTGCTTTTCAAATTTGAAAGCATTATAATTAGGTCTATTTCTGTAGACATGTTAAACTGACTATTTTATTCCTGAACATTCTTTTTAATCAAACTTTGTATTCTTAATAATTTCAAGTATCAGAGCAAAAGCTATGGTCAGAAAAAAAAAACTTCTTTTTAAACTTGATAAAAATCCTGGTGGTAGTGTAATGGAGAGCATTTGCCTCTCACACCAGAAGTTTTGGGTCCAATCCCCAGCTTGACACAATGACTAAAAAAACAATGCTCAATATTGGTTCTGTCTAAGAAGCAGAATTGAAAGCAGTTCATTTAGGCTTTAAACTTTCTTTTCAATCAAGCTAAAATAAAATATATGTACTATATGTTCTTGATAGTTTTTAGCATATTTTTTGTTGATAATGGCAGCTAATTTTATTACTGTAACCAATTTTTCCAGGGTTACATGATGTCATTGGATGATACCATTTATATTACTGTCATGTATCTCTTTCAAAGAGTATGCCAAGGAATAGAATTATATCATATTACATATATCCCTGTCTTCTGTAACTGTACAACAACTTTAAATTATACAAAATTCATTTCTTTGTTGATAGTATGCTGTTTATAGCCTGCCAGTTGACAAACGAATCATCCAAAAAATTCATGATCTTGTTGCTGATGGCATAACAGAAACACAGCAGATAAGGCACCACCTGGATATGTATGTGGCGGAGCAGTTTCCGGAAGTGGCAATTGAAAGAAGCAACAGACGTTTCTTTCCAACCAACCGTGATATAAGAAATCATGTCAACTTGTCAGTTGCTTCAACCAGGTATTCTTTTGTTTACTAAAATGTTTATTCTTTTCCATATAAGTTTATTTCTTTTCCATATAAGTTTATTTCTTTATGAATTTTTTTCTTTCTCCATATAAGTTTATTTTTTCTCCCTGTAAGTTTATTCTTTCTCCATATAAGTTTATTTCTTCTCCCTATAAGTTTATTCTCTCTCCATATAAGCCGAGCCCAATTAGCTCAGTCGTTAGCGCGTCTGACTGTCAATCTAGGGATTGTGAGCTCGAATCCCCGCTCGGCCACAATCTACGTGATGTTTGATATACAACATTCATCTCTCACCGCTGATTCAAGTGGGAAAGTTATCCATTACTTGCGGAGATGGGGTGTGCTCAAGTACTGGTTTACCTTCCAGAATCCCAGGAAACAGTGGTTAGGTCTACTGATCATCTGTTAGCCCTCGATGGCATAAAAATGACGCCAAATATTCAATCTATCAATCAATTCTCCATATTAGTTTATCTTTTCTCCCTATAAGTTTATTACTTCTCCATATAAGAGTACACATTATGTTGCCTTTGTGAACACCAATATATGTGTCCATCCATCCCACTTTCTTTTTAAAACTAATCCAACTAAACTTATCAACACGATGCGGCAATACTAAGTAAGAAGTAACCATATGAAGTATTGTTATACATTTTGTAGCAGGGCTCCAAATCATCAAATTATGTTGGAGTTGTCCTTTGTTACACGCCGTCTTCTTCGAAAGAATGTGAATTTCTTTGTAATTATAGTCGATTTCCATGATTCCGTGCGTTCATTATAGGAAATTACCATAACTTTTTTTAGCTCAAGTGAGAGTTTCAAGGTTTAGTCCTTTAAATTCATAACCTGGTATTCTCTGCTATTTTTTTATTTTATCCTAACAACTAAAATAAAACTTTTTTTGTGGTGTACATTCTAGCTTTGTGTGTGTGAAATTTGCCACTTTATTAAAATAACACACTTTAAAATGGAGCCCCTTTACATTTTACCATATCTATTTTGCTTTACAGGTTCAGCAGTGATGACCAAGAAAATCTTCACATAAACTTACAGCAGTGGACAAAGGATTTTCGAACAGATTGTTTCTTTTTTCGTCCATCGTAAGTACCATTATCACTGTGTTAGCAGTCATAGTTTTCAGTTAGGATATCCTATGAATTGGTGAACTTTTGAAATTACTAACATTGGCATCCCAAATAATACATTGTTCAATAACAAGAAACATTGCCAATTTCATTTTAAATTGATACACAGCATTCCTAATACCACAAGATGTAAGGGATTGTAATGCAATTGCTTTTTTTTTTCCTGAAAGTGATAGGAAATGTCAATGCTACCACATGAAATGATGAGATGAAATGCATAGGGTTAAAATTCATAACCGCTCTTAAAGTTAATCAATGTTTGGTCTATTTTCATCTGCCTGGGAGGGATGTGGTGGAAATATAGATATCTAACATTTAAAGGAAGGTTATCAAGAACTTGGTCACTGTTACTGTCTCTTCAATTACCTAAATATAATACCCAGTACATATCATCCCCATATCATTATTTGTCTTTCCTCAGAGCTTGTCAATTAACAAATATATATTCAAATGAAATGAAGGGTAATTGGAAATAACTCTTACATTTTCACACTTTATTGTCTTTGTGAGAAGTTATTATTACATGTCTTAAAATTCTTATTCCAAATTCCGTTTTTCAGTTCTGTTCCTGAAGATACTGATACTGATGTATCAGCTCACAGTCTTTTGTTTGTACACCAGACTGAGTTTCAGAGGAAAATGTTATCAAAGTATGGTCAGGAAGTTACACTAATGGATGCAACATATAATACCACGAAATACGAGTTGCCTTGTTTTTTGTGTATGTTTGCTCCAATGATGGCTATGTTATAGTTGCCTCCTTCATAGTTGGGAAAGAGACCAAAGTTAACATCAAAGAAGCACTTTCAATGGTTAAATCCTGGAACAAAAGCTGGAAGCCTAATTTCTTCATGACTGACTTTGACCTGCAAGAAATATCAGCTCTTGAAGAGGTTTTTTCAGGTTTGTCAGCTGTTCTTAGTTTATAGATATTAGTTTAATAGCTTGAATGTGAAGAAAGCACAGAGCTAACATGAACTGCTTCTGAGTTAGCTCCCTTGGTAGAACATGTACTGAGTGTTGTTTTTTCAGAGGCATATGTTCTAGCTAAGGATCAAACCACAACTTCTGCC
Organism: Panopea generosa; assembly: GCA_029582155.1. Lineage (NCBI taxonomy): Eukaryota > Metazoa > Mollusca > Bivalvia > Adapedonta > Hiatellidae > Panopea > Panopea generosa. The sequence goes on along the minus strand of CM055910.1, from coordinate 41,336,864 downwards.
ATGACTTACAATTTATTTCACGATTTATCCTTTTATGGACACATAACCTGTTTTCAAATTAATGGTTGGGAGAAGGGGATGGTCTCAAAATTTGAATGAAAGTTGAAATACTTGTTGTAATAAAAGAAAGGTTAATACTGAATACATGTGAATGTTTAATACAAGTCAGGTTCTTGGCACAACAATGTTTGATGAAGAGTAAATAGCATGACATCATAAAGACTAAAACAATTATCTGATCATAAATAACATATTAAAAGTGAAAAAAAAAACATGTTTCTAAATGAAATGTTCACATAATATCTTTGTCTAATGGTCATTGTAGCTGAGGTCATGCGTTTAAGTCTTGTTCCAGACAAAAATAATTAATCCGAGAAAGTTTGCCAGTTAATTCCTTTTTACTAAGTTCATTAAGACATTTTCCTCCACCACGAAAACTGGATATGTCTCTGTATATATACTCTGTAATGGGTTGAATAAAAATGGCATTAGTCCCCTCTTCATAAAAAAGATAAACATGTATATTTATTCATATTAAAACTGCTAAATGATAATTGTTTTATTATTTATTTTTAGAAAATCTGGCTTGCATGTCACAGATTAATTGGATTGTTTTATTTTGAAAGACCTTACTATTATCACATAATGTTTAATTACAGGAACAAGTGTATATCTTTGCGATTTTCATCGCAATCAGGCATGGGACCGCTGGTTGAAGGCGACAAAAAATGGTATTGGTAACCAACTGGACATCACCACAAAACAGTAAGTTATGCATTGCTAGTGACGATGTAGCTTTTCAATACTATCTCACCACCAATTTGTTATATACTGTTTTCTATATAATGATTCTGGATATTGTTTCATATGAGTGCTGATAGTGTTATACCAACTGTTTTATATAAATATAAATCTAGATCTGCTGTTGGACTTTAGTCAAAATCCAGATTTAATTAATGGACAGGCACTTGGCACAGTTAATCGACATGACATGATGAAGTGATGCGTGTAAGACCTAGAACCTTTACTCAAAGGTCAAGGTCACACTTTCAATTTGTTTGACGTTACATGTCTGGTCTGTAACTTTGTCTTTAACTTGGCTAAATTGATCAAGATGACATGATGTGTCACACAAAGGTCAAGATCAAACTTTGAGTTTGTTTCCAATTTGAAGTTTGGTCTGTAACTTTATCGTACATGGATGGATTTCAAAAACACTTGCTTAAATTTATCAATTGATGAACCTGACATGGTCATTTCAATATTTTTAATGGTAAATGTTGTCAGCATTACTCTTACCGTACTTTGCACATTTTATTCATCATTTCACTTTTAATGTTTTTATGATCAACATGGCATGACAATGTGAAGCGTTAAGACCCAGAACCTAACCTCAAAGTTCATGGTCACACTTTCAGTTTGATATGTAATGTCTGGTTTGTAACTTTGTCTTACATTGAGGGATTTTTGAAATAGCTTGACATACATGTAAGTGATCAACATGTCATGATGATGTCTCACCTGCATTTACCTGTAGAATTAACCAGACCTTTACATCAGATGTCAAAGTCAAGGTAACACAAAGGTCAAGGTCATACTTTAATGTAAAAAACAACAACATGAAATTGCGTGTCTAGTTTGAAACATCAGTACATGACTCTTGATATTCATGGATACATCGCTACTTATTATAAAATATATTGTTACTTTCACAAACATGTGTGTGTGTGTGTGGAGGGGGGGGGGGGGGCTTGTTTTTCTTTATACATTATTTAAGAGTAAACAGCGTATAACTGAGAGTATTTTAAAACATGTTTGGTATACTATAGAGCACTGTTTTTTTGATAGTTCATGGTGATTTTCTGTGATTCCAGAACTTCAGGTTCACAACTAAATTGCTGTGTTTATCTTCTTGATACAGGCTGAGGAAAATTTCCAGTGCCTTGACTGAAGACAGTTTTAAGAACGAAGTTACCATTCTCAGAGAAATGGATGTTTACAAAAAAACAATGCCTTCAGCGCATGGATAGAGAAAAAATAGGTTACAAGAAAGTCATGTAAGATTGTATTATAAATGTTAAACTTGAAAATTAAATTATGAATCATTGAAAAGATAATTATTTACTTTGTTTACAATCTTTCAATTTGTCAATTATATACTAGTATTAATATATTCCCAAAATATTATACTTTATTAATAAGTTGAATTTTTGGATTCTGAACTCTTAAAGACTGTCCATCCATCTACAATAATTGCTTAAACATCTCCATGCCGGAGGTTGCAGGTTCGAGCCCAAGCTCGGCCCGATGTATCTCATAAAACAACACTCACTCAGTACTGAGGAACAAGGAGAGGGACTCGAGAGTGTTTCATATAAGCTCTGAGCTTTCATTGCAATTGAACTAAAATAAATTAGTATAAACTAAATATATCCACTTAAACTGCCTAGTGAATTTTAAACTAAGTAATATGACCTAAATCTGTCTGACATGAAGCTTTCTTATGACCGAATAACAAATGTGGACACTTATTAAAAAACTAATATCAGCATTTTCATCAAACCATGAAGCAGATCCAAAAACAAAATGTTAATATTAATGTAGTCTAATGAAAATATTTTATATACACTTGAGGCTCTGGTAGTTGACAATGTGTATGAAACTGTTTTTATTTGTTCTACATTAAATCATATGAATTAAATAAAACTGAATTTTAATAAGTATTTAGTTACCCTTTTTTTGTTTTTGTCCAACAGCGATGGGTTTATTGCTATCGACAAAACCTATTTAACATTAAGATCAACACAACAAATGGATTAGAGGCCCAGCGTTGTGAGTTGAAAAAACAGTATCTGGCAAAATTTTGTCATGGGAAGACCTTAACTTCTATGGTACAGGTGTTGGTGAAGCAATTCATGCCAGACAATCAAGAAAGGTAAGACCAAAGAGTAGAATTTGTGTTGAATAGTTAACATTGTATAAAATCTTATCTGCATAGTTTTGTACGACATCTTACCAGAGGGGAGTGTTAGGTTTATCTTCTGTCAATCCAACATCAGTCTATCTTGAAAGATTACTCATAATGTATCCAAACTAGGTTCGTGAAACTTTGCATATGCCTAGAGAAAAATAAGGAGAAAATGTAGGCATTTTATTTTTTCAGTCCAACTAACATTGTGCTTGCTATGGTAACAAAATTCTCTCCGTCATCAGAAAATCTTATTAAAAAACTCAAAGCTAGGTTTGTGACACTTTGCATGTGGATAGAGGGCAAAACGGAGATAATACATGTCATTTTCTCAGTTAGACAAAAAATTGGGGTTGCTATGGCAGTTATTATATATACGACCTGGACCCTGCGATAACACAAACTTTGCATGTGGATAGTGAGAAATAAGAACATCATGTAGATCATATAATTACTTTTTCAGCGGACAAATAATTGTGGTTACATCCTGTAACACAAACATTTTATACGTTAATAAAGTAAACTGGTAAGGGACTTATGTATTGCTTGCAATACTTGACTGATTTGTTAAAAATGTTTTCATAGCTTACAGTGCATTCCCCCTTTTGTGAGAGAGAAATACTGAGTGCATGCTTTTTTATAATTAACTTTAATCAACAATTTATTTTACATATATATATATGGATAAATCTTGTTAGCAATGATTTATACAATTTGCAACATGTTATATTGCGCTTACTTTTATCATTAGCTCTACTGGCCAAAGGGGAGCATCCATCTGTTCCACCAATATTTTCTTGTTGTATTTAATGTATTGGCATAATTTGCTTATTGCCAATCAGTTTTAATGTACATACACATAAAAAAGAATAAAAAAAGCCCACTTGAACAAATAAGTATGTTTTGGGTACAATGTATGTACTTTTTCTTGTTAAAATTTGAAAGCGTGTATTTTATCTAATACATTTCAGATGAAGAGGGCATATGACAGGCTGGAAAGCATAATTAGTGGAGAAAAGGATGAGTATGTCTAAAATTATTCTTTATGAATTTAGACTAAAAATACATGGAGATTTGCATATTGTCATTATTTAGGAAGTAAAAAGTATTGTTGTCCCCTTTTCAATAGTATCAGTTAAACACTAAATAATAATGAATGTTTCATTTTTGACATTGCTATTAACTATTTATAAAATTTTGCACCATTAGTGTAATAAGGTACCAAAAAATGTGTATATGACATATGAAGGCACATGGTACCTTATTGCACCAATGGGACAAAATGACATGAACAAGTTAATTGTGTTTACTTTACTTGCAGAAAAGAGCCTTGGATGAATAGAAAGAATGCTTTCAAAGCTGGAAATCGTAGTGAAATTGGAAAGTATGACTTTGTATACACACTTTTCAGTCAACAGGTATGTGAAGTTTATTTGGGGTATAATGAAGCTGCTATTTCTATACAGCCATTTAAAAAATGTTGTTATAGCATTGTTCATCTTTTAACTTTTGCTTCAATATAGTTTAATTGGATTATATTCATTTCTTAACCAGTGTTTTACAAGATGTACATGCATACAGTAAATAAGTAATTTGCACATATATCAACACTAAACATGTAGTAATGGACATATTTTTTATTAAAACTTAAATGTATTCAAGTAGAAGGTGTGGTTTACAGTGCCATCTTATGATCACTTATCTTTCACTGCTGGGTGATATGTTTGAGTCCTGCTAGACCCAAAATCTTCCTATGAGAAAGTTTGCCAGTTTCTTGAGAAAGGATAGTGGTTATAAACAGAAGTTTTCCTCCTCCAGTAAAATCAAATATACCATATATAACACGAAATATGTTGAAAATGATATTGAACCCCATAAATAAATCTGAATAAGTTGGAGATTTGCATGATAGATATAAAGTGCCTCTTGTGGTATTGCTATTTTTGTACTAAGGAAGCTTTCAATCTGTAATTTACAAAATAATGAAATTATTAAATTTATATATAAATTAAACATATATGAAACAGCACATGGAAATATAAACTGGGATTTTTTTTTCAGGCTGTCTTGCTCCTGCAAAACAGAATCAAGGACAAATTCTTCACTAACAAAACAAAGTAGGGGTTTATATTAACTATCTCGTTAACAAAAATAACTTATAATATTAGATATATTATCAACCAATTGTTCCCAAAATAAATGCTATAATGTCCATATGCAGTTTCGGTTTAACGTTGTATTCAAAATACAGTTTGCAAAATTTCAATCCATTGTCTAGCATTTAAATGAAAAGTAGCAGATTGCATCGAAATGAACTATGAATTGTTTTACTATATTTGCTTAACATGTGAATTTGAAAATGGTATTGGTATGTGTATACTCTTTAGGTACATCAACAGTGCATGCATACCGAATCAATACTTAACAGTTTTGAGAGAGCTTTGAAATTGCATGTAAAAGAAGAACAAAAAATTTGAAAATGGGATACTTTATATTTTTGCTGACTCTGTATAGAAATTATATATTTTTGTTTAAACAACACA